>BCLG01002339.1:49670-70085 GCA_001602295.1 Zoysia matrella | reverse complement strand
ACTGGAATTGACAACAGAAAAGATAAAAAGGGTAGAGCTTTTGTATGTGCGGCAGAATAAAACACATGATCATGGTACCATAGCTGCTTCAAGCGCTTAAAAGTAAATTGCAGTTTTTCTAAAATACGCAGGAGAACTGTGTATCATAGCTGCTTCAGGAACTGTAAAAGTAAATTGCAGTTGGATGCGAAGTACAGAAATTTAGGCCCTGTTTGGATGCAAAGTATTTTTGGAGTTTTGAAAGAATACTATGGTTTAGCCAAAAAATTTGGTTTTAGAAAGTAAGTAGATGTTTGGATGGAATAAATTTTGTAGTTTTAAAAACCATGGCATTGAGAAAACTGCAACCATTTTGCGGTTTTGAAAACTTCACTCCTTACCTTTTTTTTTTTCTAAACCATGGTTTTGCTTGACATTGCCTTCTAAAGGTTTCTTAATACCTTGGTATTAAAAAGCTTTGATACCCAAACAAGGCCTTAAAGATAACCTCTACATTAACATAAAAAATGAACAGATTCTCAATGTAGGACATAAGATATAAGTAAATCAGAAATACTTACCTGTTAGGAATTTATTTTTATTTTAATTACTATTATGCACTATATAGGACTGATTTGGCAGGCGGTGGTAGATTTTCCCTGTAATAACTATGTGAAAACTTACAAAAATTCACTAAGGGCAGCCTAGTGCATGTAGCTCCTGCTTGCTTAGGGTCTGGGGAAGGGTTTGACCAATTTGGGTCTTTTGTACACAGCCTTTCCCTGCATTTGTGCAAGAGGCTGTTTCCAAGACTCAACCCACAACATCAAGGTCACAAGGCAACAGCTTTACCGCTGCGTCAGGGCTCCTGTCTCACAAAAATTCATTCCCTCTCACAATTGGTAGTTGAGTCTTCCCAACCTTTAAATCCTCCCAGGTTCCCCACTGCTGTTATATGGAAACCAAACAAGGATAGCCCTAATGCAGTCAGGCCCATACTCCATGAACAATTCAAAATACCGAGTTCCGGTGAAAACATATTGGCATTTTCCACCCCTAGCCTCTAGTGTAAACATGTAATCCCAAACATCAGGAATCATGACCAGAAATAAGCATTGTTGAATAACTGAACAAGGTGCTCCGAGGTATCACGATCGTACATTACAGCAGTTGTATAACTGATAACAATACTCAACAACCATAATGTGTAAGAAAAGAAACCTGCTTGAAGTTCCTTGTATCCCACGCTCTGACAGTTCCATCTGACGAACAAGAACAGACAACATTTGGTGATGAAGGAACTGAGAAGGAAATTTCATTGATCGTTCCTCCATGTCCTTTACACTCCCCCAGATATTGTCCAGTTGCCGGGGAATAAAATTTGAGGGCGTTTGTTGACAAGGAAACTGCAAGCGTTGAGATCTCCTGGCTTGGAAACAGATATATCAAACAAGAAGCAGAAGCACAACCACATGAGTACTAGAAGCACAAACAGTATGGATTAAGTAATGAAACATCAAAGCAAGAAAGGACGATTAGGAAGATAGCCATATGGTTATGAAAGCAACATATTACAGATAAACTTACATCTAAGTCAAAACATAATTATATTGACATAATGAGCGAGAAAAAAGGATAAACTTGCCCGTATTACAATAAATTGGTTGATTCAACTTCAAAGTGTTAGCTTAAATGGGCCACCAAGACCCAGGTCTGTCTAATCAATTCACACCACAAAAAACTTGCAGTCCAGAACGAATTAGTGCGAGCGAACTTACCAAGAAGCGATCTGGAAGACATAATCGTCGCCGAAATTGGTCTGAATGCTGTTCTTGAGGCCCAGCCGTCTCGATGAGAAGATGTTATCTGACTTCAGGGATGTGGAATTGGAGGCGGCGGGAGGGGATGCCCCGGCGCACGGCACCATCTCCGCTTCAACCTCCATTGGCGCAACGACTGGCAGCTCTCCATCTCCTTCCATTCCACAATCCCTACCCACCACGTTCGTGGAAGCAGTGCGGGACTTAGGAAAAACGTCCACGGGTTTAAGAAACGAGGAGCAGCGGCGCGGAACTGTGGTAGCAGTAGGGTTTGGGCCCTTTGGGGTAGGTTCTGTGCCAACGGTGGATAGGTGGCCTTGGAAAGGGACGGGCGGCAAGCGAGCGGTCGGGAGGAAGAAGGAGGACGGCGGCGTGGCCGTGGACAGGGGCCGGCCGCGGCTGTGGGCGGGATGGCGGAAGACGGTCAGGAAGCGGGCAGGCGGCGCTACGGTACCTAGGGCGAACTCCTCTCTACCCTGACTACCCAGATAATATTAGCCATCCGATCTTGATCTGAGGGTGCTGTGTAGTCTTTACATTATCGGATCATCCAACGGGAGAATTGAAAAAAAAAAACTTATCAGAAGGTATTAAAGCGTATAAATCCCCATATAAATCCAAAATTGTCTCACTTTTTTTCGAACAAAATTGTCTGAATCCTGTGGCAGGGTTAATTTTATCTTATCTATTTTTTAAGATAAATTACAAACACCAACTTAAATCTACGAGTACATTTATTGCAATGTAAAACCTGCAAGTTACACTTGATTTTGATATACCCTGTGACAATTCTTACCGGCAGCTAGATGCTGTAAAACTGATATTCTATATATAATTTTAAAGATTCCATAAATAATATTTTAAAATATTAAAAAAAATTTTGCTGCAGCAGATACTTTAAATAGATGCTTTATATTTTCTTTCACTTTAACACATTTCAACGAGCACCTTGAGCTCAGTCGTCGTGGAGGTGATTCTATAAATCATATTTTTAAAGATTCAAAATATTTCGTTGCAGCAAATACTTTAAATACGATGCTTTATATTTTCTTTCTCTTTAACACATTTCAACGAGCTTGAGCTCGGTACGTCGTGGAGGTGTCGTCGCTGGTTTGAGGAGGATGGAGGCTGCCGGCGGAGATGCTGAGAGGCTATTCTCCTTTGACTTTGGTAAAATTGGAGCATCCAAATCCCTACCATCACACCACCCTTTAAGAACTACTCTACTCCGTAGGTAAAGATTTTGTTGTTTGAAACCACCTAAATTATAAAAAACCAGATTATATAATTTTCGATTCCAAACATATCAATTTATTGTCTAAATTATAAAAATTATGCTTTCAGATTACATTAAACTCATAGTTTGGTCTACCCCGCAAAAATTTGATTATGATTTTTAAAAGACAAACTACCCTTTGTTAGTTGCATATAATTACAAGGATTTGGCACCGCTTCCACCTATATCTCCTGAACTCCAACTGTTGTCTCTAATCCATAAACACACACGAATATATCTACAGTCGTGAACATGACAATATTACAAATTTAATATTTTTTTATTGTTTAATTATTGTATTTTATCAACAACTTGAGTGTTGCTGGCGGAGCTCCAATATCGTACTTGACCTGTGTTTGGAATATCACATGACGTTGTGAGAAGAAATTAAAAAATAGTGGTCCTTAACTCAGATGAATGACATTGAGAAGCCATTACGTGACGTATTTATCCAAGAAATCCAGCGCTTAACTCACACGCAGGCTGAACAAATTGGCGGAAACAAAAATACTATTTAAATAATTAAAGGGCAAATATGATATTTATTGAGAAAAAACTAAAAATAATTTATATAATCTAGCTTTCAAACACCACATTTCAGATTATATTTATATAAACTAGATTACCTCTATGATTCAAATTATAATAATCTTCGTCCAACAGGACCAAAATTGCGAGACAATCAAAACCAGTGAACTGAGCAACAATGTACACCGGCCAACGTCGTGCAGCAAGGCATGCACGTGCTGATCATCGCAAGGAAGGGGGGAAAAAGGATTAGACCGTGACTTGCAGGTCCTCACCGCCTGCGGCTCTCTGCCAACAACAGAGCAGTCTACACCCCGACGCATGGCCGCCAGCAGCTTCGGGTGCATCAGCGGCGGCATGAACGAATGAAGAAACAAACAGCACGGGAAGGGAAAAACAATCAGGCCTCGGAGAAAATTTTTCCGTTTTTTGCATTTTTTTTATAAAATTAAACTGATTCTGTGAAATTTTTGTGAAATTTCCTGCGTTTCAAAGAGCCCTCATCGTGTCACTGGTGTTCTGCTCATAGCAGCAGCGGGCTGCCATGTCGCCAGCGCGTGGTGGGCATGCTCCAGCGGGCGCGGCAAAACATCAACAATGGGTGGCGGCGTCGATCCAAACTCGAGCGGCGACGAGATACGGTGGGTGGGGCGGGCGAGGGAACGACGGACCAGGGCAGCCAACTGTCGCAGGAGGTGTTTCGGTGGCGGAGCCATGCGTGGAGAGCGGCGGAGCGACAGTTGGGTGGCGATGGAGCGATCGGCAGCGGCGGAGGGCTGACTCGGCGGGACGAGAAAAATATGTTCGCGGCCGACCAAACCGGGATAAAGCACCCGATACAGCATCTCTTTTGGTGCTCTCAGCATCGATCTTTTTTACAGCATTTACTGAAGACTTCTGTGCTGTATATTACTAAGTTTGTTTTAAAGCACAAAGTCATTTTAAAGTATTTACTGAAAATACTCTAATATAGGTCTCGTTGTATAGATTTTTAAGCAGAAAAAAACAACTTTTATTGTGGTTACACTGCAGAAAACAACTTCTCGTTGGTATAATTCCAAGTAAAAAATAATTCTTTACAAAAAGTAATTTTTAAAATGTTTGAAAAAATAATTTTTATTATGATCGCAATGTAGAAATGAGTAAAGAAGCCATAAAAAACTATATTTTTTTAGTGTTTTCGCCTCCTACTATAAAATAGATATGTGCTTCTCGAGGCAGGGATATAGAAACACTCCTATAATTGGATAGCTTATGATATTGTTTAAATCACAAGTGTGTCAAAATGAATAATCTATTTTACTTTCTAAACAATTCACATTGTCCGTTTAACCATCTAAACAAAATCTTAGCTTAATTTACTCCTTCAAACTATTCAAATTGGTCCAATTAATTTACCTCTTATACAATTTATCTTTTTAGTTTCTCTTTGTACACTTTGAATTTGAAGTTCAAATTTTGCATGGTGGTAGAAGATATAATTCCATATATTAAAAAGTATATTATATCTTTTAAAATAAGAATCATAAGGTACATTTGTACAAAATTTATATCTTAACAACCTGTATATAAAAATGTACAAAAAAGTATCTCAAAAAAGTCATAACATATTTTCTTAACATTAAGGATACTAGCTATCATTTACCTTTGTACAAAATTTAAGCTTCAAATTCAAATTGTACAAAGAGAATAAAAAATAAATTATATAATTGGGTATATATACCAATTTGGAATAGTTTAAAGGAGTAAATTGAGTTAAGATTATATTTAAAAGGTTAAACTGACAGAGTGTTCGGGGAATAACCGTGCAGATGATTAAGTGTGATTAAATGCTGAGGGGGGATGTCACCGCAACGCTTCGGGCTATACGCGCTCTTTAGGGTCTGTTTAGTTACCTGTAAAGTTGAGTCTGGCTCGTATGAGGTGAGACATACTCATTATAACCAAGCGCTGCATCTAATAAACCAGACTGGAAAAAAATGATGTTTAGTTGACTGTATCTAACTAACCTGTATGACATAAAAATAAAAAAAATTATTTTAATATTTAATTTGTGTAACAACACTTTAATCTTAATCTAATTTAATATATAATAATATATTTTAAAATAAATTAATTCTTTACTTAATACTATTATTAATTAATCTTATTTTTGCATGCAACGAGCCTGCATCCGGAAAAACGAATCTGGCTGGCGTTTCTGCACAGCCAGACTCACGTCACGCTTTGCACGTCCAGAGCCTGGCCGTTTTGTCTGTGCAGACATTCAATCAAAGCCAACGTGCAGGCAGCCTGCCTGCCTCCTGTGCAACCCCCCCTCCCCACCCCCGGTCCATCCCACGCAGCTCCTGTCCAGCATAGGCATGAAAGCGGCGCGGGTTGCGGCGGCCCGCCCCGCCGCCGCAACGGCTAAGCAGGCAGCTAATGCAGTACCGCCAAACGCCACCAAACTTACGCGGCAGCTTAGCGGTGCCCGTCAGCCCGCATAATGCAACAAGCATAGTACACTGCTTAATGTAACAGGCCGCAACTGCTTAATGTAACAATAGAACCAAGGCGCTTCCTATGTCAAATTGGAGGGCGACCAACGGAATTCAGTTTCAACCTACCACGAACAGCAGTATCAAATCGGAAAAACAACACTGGATTGGATCCATAACTAGAGAATTCGGAATTCGGCAGAACCGTGGTGGTGCCGTGTATTTTTGGGTGATGAAAGGTGGGGGGAGCGGATAGAAAGACGAGTTCTTGGAATCGAGGCTGGGAGGGAACTGGAACCGAGAAACGGTGCCGAGAAGATCAGAGCGGCAGAATTCCGCCGGAAAACAGCAAGAACACCTCAAAATCACTGCTGCTACTGACCTGTCCTGCCTTGCCACGTCCTGCCCAAGGGCCAAGGCCTCCGCTCCGCGACGAGGCCGAGGAAGGAGACGACGAGTCACGGGAGTGAGGTGGGCAACCGAGGAAGGAGAGGAGCCCCAGCACACGCAACCAGCACTCAACCACCGCAACACAAAACTAAAGCCGGGACAAGTCAAGTCAATCGCCGGGACCAGAGGCAGGGCAGAGCGATGGGGCGGAGCCAGGGCAGCGGCATCGGCTAAGGGCGGTGGTAGCGCGGCGGCACGCCGGTCGCGCGGCCGGAATCCCGGCGGCGGACGAGTCGCGAGGACGCGAGTGCGGGATCTGCAGGTGGAGCAGCGCCCACTGGCCGCCGCGGGTTGCCCTAGCATCGCCCACTGTGCTTCGCGGGCCGGCTTAGTGTGCTTCGCGGGCCGGCGGGGTTGCGCCGGGGCCCGCGCCACTTTCAAGCCTAGTCCAGCAGCCCCGGTCCGGTGCGGCCCCGTTTGAGCGCGGCTCTAGTCCGGCGCGGCGCCGCCGCACGGACACGCCCTCATTCGATGCAGCCCCTACTCCAGGGAGCCTGCACATCTGTCTGCAGAGGGGGAGAGAGAGAGTACCGGCTGGTGGAGTTGAGAGCCACGGCGAAGAGAAGTGCTCCTAGAACCAGCATATTTATAGGCTAGGGTTTCCAGCTAATAGGTTGCGGGCCTTTAGATATGAGCCCAATAGTTGTTGTGTTTTTTTTTTCTTTTTCTATTGCATTTCAGTTTTATTTCACTTAGATAATAAGTATAAAATTCTATCACTTACTCTCTATGTCGCCGTTGACTATTACGATCAATTTGACCATTCGTCCTGTTAAAAAATTTGTTCGACTATGTAAAATTTTAAATTGTGATTCAAATAAATCTAATGATAAATCAAATTATATCAAAATATATGAAATTTATCAAAACAATGTTAATAAAACAAATGATTAAAGTTAAATTTAAAAGTCAACAGTGATATTAATTAAAAAACTGAGAGAGTAGTAAAATGCTTAAGCGTGCTTAATCACGTCTACTCTCTCTGTTCTTTAATTGATGTCGTCGTTGATTTTTAAATTTAACTTTGACCATTTGACTTATTAAAAAAATTTGATAAATTTTGATATAATTTGATTTATCATTAGATTTATTTGAATCACAACTTAAAATTTTACACATTCGTGCAAATTTTTTGAATAAAATGAATAGTTAAAGTTGATTGTAAAAATCAACGGTGATTATTTTAAGAATGGAGGGAGTAAGGGTTAAGCTGAGGGTCACCGCTCGTTTAGTGTTTAACAATTTTTTCCCATGGGGGAATGGACTTTTCCTATAAAAATCCTTGTCTTTTCCCTAATTTCCCTCTATGTTGCTCATGGTCCCTCATAGCATCAGGAGCAATGTTGGAAAGTGGAAGCCAAAGAAGAGCCATGTTACCCGGTCAATATTTTGTATGGGTTAATAAAAACCTCTCCTTCCGTTTTCAGCAAAACCATCCAGATCATACTTCAGAAAAGAGTCCATCAAAATTTGAAAACATGACACAGGACGGAGAACAATAGGAATATAACTTTAATCACCGATCACCCAGCCATAGCTCAAAACCAGCTTTTAGAGGCAGGCACTCGATTGTAAAGGTTGGGTGTACGTGTGTTTGTACTGTGTTTAGGGATGTAACTGGGCATGCCCATAAATCCACATCTAGTTAAAATTTTACGAGTAACCTGTAAATGCCAATAAAATTTGAATTAATTTTGATCCATAAAATTTGAATTAATTTTGATCCTCGCGGATACCCACTTGCATTCTTATATGCGTTTAGCAAAAAATAAATAAAAAGATAACTAATGTATTGTTTATATGCTTGAGAAGTGAGCCGGTGCTTGGAGCTATATTATCGTCCTTCTTGCATTCAATTGATACAGCAAGAAAAATAGTAAAAATCACATGAAAACTCACTAGTACTAGTTTGATCATGACTGGCTTGGTAAGTAATGGTTTATATATAGCTGCATGTAAAAGACCCTAATGATATTGTGTATTCTTATATCTATTGCTGGGACTGTACTTAATTATAACCTTCATTCATACGCATAATTTTAAGTAGTGCCAGTACTATGCCTGCTATTTTTTTTTTGTGAATCAAAGTATAGAAATTTTAACATTCAAACGGATTACAATCTGTCTGAAGACAATGCAATAAAAAAGAAGGTGGGTGATCCCACTCATATCTATTTCTATGATTCTTCGTTTCCTGGGCACACAAGTGTGCAGCCCAATTTGCCTCCCTTCCTACAAATTCAAATTTAAAGGACGCAAAGTGAGCCGCCATCTCCTTTATCTCTTGAAGGAATATTGCTACTTCTGCAAACTCAAAGCTTTGGTTGTTCCAATATATCAACTCGTGTCTTCGACTCAGTCTCCAGAATCAGATTGACATCTTCACGTGCTGCTATCATCCGGAGACCATCACAACATGCATAAGCTTCTGCTGATAGTGCCGACTGGACATTCGGAAGCCACCTTGCCGATGCTTTAAGAAAATTCCCATTAGAATCCCAAAGTACTGCTCCAGTACCTCCTTGATGATCTGATGCAGCAAAAGATGCATCTGTATTCACCTAGTGCCTCGTTGTTGTCGGATTTCAGCAGTTGTCGGATGGCGCTCATGCAGTAGGTGTGCCGTAGTGTCAACAGCCCAGGTAATAGCATTCCATGACTGAATCACTTCCTTTCCACGCTTCCGATCATTTCTCGAGCACCACAATGACCACATTCCGCAAAGAAGAATGCAGGTTTCCTCTTCAGCACAAACAGAAGGATCGAGTAAGTCTTTTGCCCATGTTGCTTGGTGTAAACACGGGAGCTTCACATGTGTCATTTTTCGAACTTCAGTCCAGAAGGCTTTTTGCGACGGTGCACTCTATTAATACATGGAAGGTAGTTTCAGAATCTGAACCACATACCTCACAGTTACTGACATTTTCAATATGTTTCCTATGCAGATTTGCTCGGCAAGGGATAAAATCATTAACAACTCTCCACCAAAACAGTCTGACTTTTGGTGGCACAGTGAGTTTCCATAGCCTTTTTCACACTGAATCATTATTGGCCATAGAGGTTGAGGCTTGAGACTCCTTAATATGTCTGTTTTGTACGTCCATACAAGTTAATAGATTGTAGGCAGAACGTACAGAGTACTGACCATTTTTTTCAGCAGACCATGCCCAAAAATCCACTTAGTTTTGTCCCAAGGGGATCCTAATGATGAACCGTTCTGATGCAAGGTTAACGATTTCACTAGAGCCACAGAAACCGAAGGGCCGGTTTCATCAAAAATCAGTTGAAAACTGTTCAAATTCAAAATCAAAATTTAGATGAAATTTGGTCAAAATGATAAAAAAAATGCTCGGTTTCACCAGTCCATCACTCATTTTACTAGTTTACTGAGCCGTGTTTTGAGTTTACTACAATGCTTTCACTGGTTTACCTATGTATTTACAGGTTTTGAATTTCCAAGTTTTTTTATTTTTTTTCAAAAAATTCATCAAAGAAACCGACCTTTATTATTTCATTGAAAATTATGAAAACCGATCCGCTTTTGACCAATTTTGTAAGCCATACACTGGTAGTATCCCTAGGGGCTCATGACATCCACAGGAGCACAGTTCGTGATACAATTGTCTCTGGCGTGTTGTGTTGCAAACCTCTCGTGATATGCCAGGATCAGTGGCGGTGCCACGTCAGTACTAGCTTCTGCATGTTGGTCGTGAAACTGCCAGTGAATGTAGGCTTCGAACGTGATGGACATTTATAATATTTATATTGTACAACTCACTAACTATTAAAGCTGAATCTTTATCGAGTCACATCAATTTTTTTTTATTTGCACCGTTTGATCATGATGCTCTAATTGATCTTAGTCGTTCATTCTATACCTCTCCATTTAATTTCTGTGTCTCTTCCCTTTTATCTCTCATCTGCTATCATCTTTCATTTAATCCTCGCCTCTCATCCACCTTTGCTCAATTTAAACTCTCTTTCTTTCTCGATTTACCCACACCCTCGTACTTATCTGCGGCGGCACCACCCCAATAAATATTTTATTCAAATTTCATTAATAAATGTAGCTTAAAAAACTTTGAAATTTTAAATATGATTAATCATCATATCCTGTAAGCTCAAATAAATTTTATTAAATAGTTCTCATATGTTTTAATTTTTTATCCATTATGATTATATTTTATGAGCTTTCCTTTATTTTATTATAATAAATCATCATCACTATTATAAATTTTCGCGGCAGAATCATCTAGTTTCTGTAGTAGTTCCGTCAATGGATTGAGGGGCATTTTGATGCAGCGTAGACAGAATGTGACGTTGGTTCAGAATAGACGGTATCAGCGACGACCCTGCCTGCTTTGTAGCCGACGGTTGCAAATCCCAATTTTTGGGGAAGGTTGGAGCTGTTCTAAATGAAAACAACGGCTGGCATGAGTTAAGAGGAAGCGGGCCGATAAATGGCTCTCCAAAAGGCTATAAGCGCCATCTCCCACTTTGAATCTTACTTCTTTTTTTTTTTATTGATGAAAAAGAGAACCTTCTATTCGTATGGAATAAGAATACAATCACGACCTAGCAACTGCTCGATACACAAAGTCACTTGAAGGTGCCAAACTGCAGTGTGTTTCGTGCGTTTTTCTACTTGAGCTAGTTCATGAGCAACTACAGTTTGCTCTTGTCACTAGAAAAATTTCAAGCAAAAGTAAAACACGGCCGGATTCTACTGTCTCCAGCGGTCCAGCCAGAAGATAAAATGCAGCGGAGATCTTTGTATTGAGTGATGCTTTAACATTGCAACTACTGCCGTACAATCAATTTCTAGAATCGCCCCTTCCTTCCCTGCACGATTCAGCAGCAAGGCCAATGCCTCCTCGCGCTGCCAATGCCTCTGTTTCTTTAGCGTCCCAGATGGTGAACAGTACCTCCTGGAGCATAGCAGTAGCTTTCCCTCTTAATTATCTATGATGACCTTGACCACCCCCAATCCTGCGTCACAAGAAATTGGATCCAAAGCACCATCCACTTTGATCAATCTTACTGCATTGGACAGTGCAAATTCTCATCTTCTCGTTATTCTAGCTAGCTAGTTCTCGTAACAATGTTTCTTCAAGTAATTAACCGTGTTCACTGTATCCACCATTCCAAGAAAGCTGATCAATGGAGTGCACAGCGCTGTGCTTATCGTATCTCCTTTCATCACGCTACAGTGTACACACAAGGAAACGCTTTCGCATGCTCCCACTGATCCAGTATTGGTGGCCGGGTGATATTGCTTAATTTGTCCTTTGTTTAATGAAATTTGATTTTTCTTAGAAAACAAAAAAAACCACGGATCCGTCACTAGAGTATGTCGAAGGGGGTGCGATACTCTAGTTTAGAGTGCTTGATCTTTTTTTAAACTTTGTGGGTGCATGCTGATGAGATTAGCAAAGGTGTGAAAATACACGTGATAACACTAAAATGTTCAAAATCTCTAGGTGCATATGATGCATATGCACCCACAAGAGCATATGTAGCTCCGCCCCCGGATCCACCGCAGTCCTGGACAAAAGGAAGAAGGCAAGAAAGAAATTCCACTGGGATCGGACAAAAGGAAGAAGGCAAGAGAGAAAATCCATCGGGATTACCGCCACTGCTGCGACATCCTGCCCGTAAGGCCACGAACCTCCTCGTGATCCGCTGCTGATCATGCCGTTGCCCATCCTCACCCAACGACGGCGCGACCCCGCGACCCCTTTTCATCGCGACCGCATCCGCCCCGCACGCCACGGATCGGCGAACGGCAGCCGCTCCTTCCACATCCCGGCGTTCGCGTAGCCCCAGCCGTCCAACGCCCCAAACGTTTGGTTATATGAACCGCTGCCACCGAACGAGGAGGCCTCACGATCGACTCACAAGCCGGCGGCGCTGCAGGTAGCAGTAGTACTCAGTCCATCGGTTAGCTAGGAAGATATGGCTCCCTCCGTGATGGCGTCGTCTGCCACCTCCGTCGCCCCCTTCCAGGGCCTCAAGTCCGCCGCCGGACTCCCGATGAGCCGCCGCTCCAGCAGCGTCAGTTTGGGCAAGGTTAGCAACGGTGGAAGGATCAGGTGCATGCAGGTAAGCAAAACAGCGACACGTGCTTCTTCACTCTGCAGCGTGGGAGTGGAATGCCAACTGATCACCCATGCATGTTCAGGTGTGGCCGGCGTATGGCAATGAGAAGTTCGAGACCCTGTCGTACCTGCCGCCGCTCAGCACCGAGGACCTCCTGAAGCAGATCGAGTACCTCATCCGCTCCAGCTGGATCCCGTGCCTCGAGTTCAGCAAGGTCGGCTTCGTCTTCCGCGAGAACGCCAGCTCCCCCGGGTATTACGACGGCCGCTACTGGACCATGTGGAAGCTGCCCATGTTCGGCTGCACCGACGCCACGCAGGTGCTCAAGGAGATGGAGGAGTGCAAGGCCGCCTACCCCGACTGCTTCATCCGCGTCATTGGTTTCGACAACTCCAGGCAGGTGCAGTGCATCAGCTTCATAGCCTACAAGCCAGAGGGCGCAAACTAAGCGCAGCTACTAGGCTCGCTCAGTGCTGAGCGACCATTAAGTTTCTATTCAGTTTTGGCTACTTTGACCATTGTTTTGGGGTTTCCTTCTTTTGTTTCTGTCTTTCTTGTTTCATTGTGTATGTATACGTACAACTATCAACGTAGGCTGAGGAGCATGCATATGTAAATGCTAGCACCGACTACATATAAACACATACACAACGTAATACAGTATATTGTACAATCCCATTACGACCCTGCTACTTTATGTTTGATTTTTAATATTCCTAAGTGTCCTCTCAATGTGTGTACACGATTTTCAAGACCATATATATTGTTGTTTCTAAAAAAAAGACCATATATATTGTTTTTAATGCTATGAAACTCCAGTAAGGGCAACAATAATTTGATTTCACATGGAATATTTGGCTGATCTCATACGACGATTAAATGATACGCCTTCACCACTACTGAACATCTTGCTACCATTGCTGCCTAGCCCCGTGAGCCTCCACTATTGCGTTTTCGCTCATTCCCACAATCATTCGCCACTACTACATGGCAATCATTCAGGACGGGATTGGATACCTACATCCTGGCTCCCTGCCGACAGAGGACTCTGGAAATCTTTCGGATCTGACCCACAGCATGCACTGACGCTTGTTCATCTACATGCACAGATGAGAAATGAGTGGTACGGGACAAACAGCCAACCGAACAGCTTCTGCCCAGGCTCTGCTGAAAACCGCCAGTTCTGTTTTCACAGTTTCAGGTGTAATTGGTGCGGTTCGATTTCAATACGCGATCGGTTTTCAGTTTAAAAATTTAAAAAAAATTAAAAATTTGAAAAAAATGAAAAATCTAAAAACCAATCGATAAATCGGAAAAACCAATCTCAATTGGTTGGATCGTGTTGCAGCTGCTTTTCTTGATTTACCCTATTCGTTAATTTGGAAATGAGGAAAAAGAGGAAGGCACTTCTTTTTGCATAGAAATATTCAATCTCACTGAATAAAAATGTTTTAAAGTTTTTACGAAGGGGATGAGCGGAAGAGGTCGTCTACTGGAGGTGGTTCAACTAGCGGAGACTCTTATTGATAAAACAAAAAAAAAACTGTGAAAAATCGTACAAACTAATTTGATTTTAAATTTAAAAATTCAAAATCAGTCGATACACTAGAAAAACCTAGCAGTAAACTAGAAAATTTTCATTTGGAATACTGATTTTTGCGTTTGTTTAGTTTTTACAGTTTACTGTTGCAATTTTTTTTTTTAACAGTTTTCATTCAAACCGGCTAATTTCCGCGATACAAACCAAAAGAAAAAATCCTAACGGGACAGGCTGTGCGGGGAAGACATCAAATCACACACTCAACGAATCTACTCGTACAGCCGCGGGTTCCAGAATCCAATCAGATCTGAAGCTCGTGTAATATCCAACCTGGTCCTCCTCATCCAGGCACTGCTGCTCCAAGCCCATGATTTTCAGCTGCCGATAACTCTGTATTCTTCTGAAATAAGGAATCAAAATACTTGAAACATTATATTTTAAATGAAATGGAACATACATACAAAATCACAATGGGAGGCATGAAAATAGCACCGTCATCTGCACAAGACCTCTTTCAGGGATTTGGTCCTCGAATACAAACAAAGGAGATGAAGACCCTATTCTTCGGTTAGGTCGTTTGATACTTCCTATGTCCAAAATAAGTGTTTAGACTTTTCGACATTAATATTTTAACCATTTATCTTATTTAAAAATCTTTTGTAAAAAAATTATTTATTTCATTGTGAAATATTTTATTATTAGAAATACTTTAAGTACTACTTGTTTGTTTTATATTTTTACATTTTAACAATGCAAACAGTAAAATATAAATTACTCAAAAGCAAAAAACATCACTTATTTTGAGACAGATAGAGTATGAATCAAGAGCAAGTGCTAGCCATTCATTCAAGGATAAGAACGCACCCATACTCCATACATGGGTTGAGTGTTCATCATGAACAGCAATAACGTGTAGAAGTAATTAATTATGTGCATATCATTGAGATGCCCATGACCAGAAAGGGCCACGCTGCTCTTCCATGTGTGCTTGGTGGTCAACACAAGTACAATCTTTAAGTAAAACATGGATTATCTAAGATTAGAAAAAAAAATGGGAACTAACTGAAAAAATTAAAATTTTAGAATTTTTAGTTTCAAATTCAAATGATTCTTTTCAAAAATAAATATGTGATTTTATCGTATCCTGTCCTAAATTCATTATACATCACAATTAATAAGACCCAAATATAATAAGTCCAATGTACACGACAGAGATAAAATTGGATTCACATGAACTGTTTGGCTAAAATTGAATTTCTTTCGAACCAACTGATAAATATGAAATGATGAGAACATCGCTACTTTAGATACACACAACACTCTTCAAATTAATATTGATGAAACTAACGTAAGACAGTTGAGATTAGAGGTTAGCTTATTTCTAAACACATGTCTTCTTTCCTTTGAGAATAGATTGCTATCTAATAACTTTATCATGTGTTGACAAAAAAAAAATCACATGTCCATCGAAGTATCCGGCACGTTGTCGAAGGGTCCGGTAGGCCCTCTTGAGTTTGAGATACTTGGCTCATCGGAGTGTCCGACACACTGCCGGAAGGTCCGGTAGGCCCTCTCGGATTCGGGCACTTGGCCCACCGGAGTGTTCGGCCACATGTCAGACTGTCTGGCGCCGGAGTATCCGACATCACGCCGGACCCTCCGGCAGCCCCTCTTGGGTTTGGGGTTTGAACCCACTGGAGCTTTCGGCAACATGCCGGACTATTCGGCAAGCCATCTCGGGTTGGGGCTTTTCAACACACCGGAATGTTCGGCACCGTGCCGGACATTCTGGTGAACCCTCTCGGGTTCCCGAAAATACACGACGGACACTCCGAAAATCTACTGGAGGCTCCAGTCACCGGAGTATTCGGCACTTTACCGGACACACCGGTGATGTCGATTTTGGAAAGTTTTCAGCAGATTGATTCTAATTTCTTTTCAAATTTGAGGGATCTGTGGCCCTGCAGGATAAGACCATTTCACCTCTATAAAACAGAGGCCTATGGCCGGTTGAGGGTCATCCAATCGAACCTATCATTTGTCTTACAATTTTTCGTTCTCTCTAAACCCTAATCTTCTCACTCGATCCTTCGTGCTGTTCTTCCTTTGTCTTGACGACATTTGAAGACGATCTAGCTGGCCTGACCCAGCTCGGATCACCCCTAAAACGATCCTTCTCCGACGGGGTCTCTCATGAGACGGGGTTGTCTAGGTGCTGTCCCAAATGCAGTATTGAAGAGACGTCGGCGTTCCCGCACATGGACTTGCGAGCAGTGTGTTGGCCTAGATCCGATTTTGGCGTCAACATAATTTTTGGCGACTTCGCTGGAAACAAGTGATTCCGGTTGCACAAAGCGAGTCGTCGTTTTCCACCATGAACTCTGAGATCTCCACGACGAACATCGTCATGTTGTCTTTGGAGGAGTTGCTCGAGGAGGCGCGCAAAGCGTTCCTAGAGCATTGAAAGGCTTTCGAGGAGGCGCGCAAGGCGCGGGAAGAGTGTAGAAGTACTTAGCGTGCTTCAAGAAGGATCGCCAAGGCGCCATCTCTCAAGTGAAGTAGCCCGTTCTTCTGACCGTCATCGACGACGCGGCCATGGGTGCTGCCAATGTAAAGACATCTTCGCATCCTCTCGTTACTTTTGAAGACCTTTCGTATTATTTGTCGATATGAAAAAGGTCTTGACGAACGATATGCAATACATGATACAAGAAAACTTGTCTAAGTCTAAAAATATTAGTATTGCGTCGTCTTCTCATGTTGCACATATAGGTTCTACCACTAGTACATCGGCACTGACTACATTTAGTGTAGAACAACCCCTGTATGGCATGCTGTTGAACTCGTTTAGTGGACAAACTAGTTTTCCATCGTATGTGCAAACGAACGCTTTGGTAGTGTCTCCCACTAGCGTAGAGCCGATTACTAGCATCCCCAATTCGGCCACGTGTCAATTGAATAAATTGGCTAATTTTGTTTCTCCTTACCGTACCATCGCATATAGCACACTACCTATCCCACCAAGCGGTACGGGTATCCCTCATGGCCCCATTCCCAATGAACTATTTAATGCCATGAAAATGAGTGTACACCCTACACCATCTAGTACTTTCGCTAGGCCAACCATTGCCAACATAGATGAGTATATGGCGCGCATTAAGAGGACTCGAACAAATAATTTCGCAAAACGCTAGGGGTAGACCTTAAGGGAAGAGATCGGATTTACCAAAAACCGTACCCCGCATATTTTGATTCGGTCCCTTATCCTAGTGGATGACGTGTGCTCGACTTCGTCAAATTTAATGGCGAAGATAGTAAAATCACTTGGGAACACGTTAGCCAATATGTGACACAATTGGAAGAAGCGGATTTTAGCGAAGCTTTGAAAGTACGCTTGTTTTCTTTATCGCTAACCGGAACAGCTTTCTCGTGGTTTTCCTCATTGTCTCCGGGCTCCATCTACTCATAGGAGTCTTTAGAGCGTAAATTTTATGATCACTTTTATTCTGAGGACAACAAGTTGAAGTGGTCATATTTGACATCGGTTCGGCAAGAAAAAAATGAACCCGTCGTTGATTATCTTCGGCGGTTTAGAGATCTTAAGAACCGATGCTTCAATTTCACAATTTTTGAAAAAGATTTAGCCGACCTAGGTTTTAGTGGTTTGCGGTCGCATCTTAGAGAAAAGTTGGAAGGGTACAATTTTCTTATACTCACTCACCTCCAACAAAGGGCTTCGGCTCAAGAAAGCCAAAGCAAAAAAATAAAACATGACTACAAGACCCAGCACACCGTGCATGTTGTGGAGTGTGATTCGGATAGCTCCGATGATGGTTCCAATGACATTCTAGCTGCCGAGTTTGTTTGACCCTCTAAGGCCAAATCATTTGCTTGCGATCGCTCAAACCGGTTCATAAGAATCGAAGAGGTGATATGAAGTACACCTTTGATAGCTAAGTGTGAAAAAATATTCGATGAATTGCACAAAGGTGGATATAGTAAGATAGCATATACCTTACCTCCGGTGAATGAGATTAAGCGTAGAGCATATTGTAAATGGCATAACTCTTATTCTCATGCTACTAATGATTGCAATGTTTTTCGTCGACAGGTCCAATCGGCCCCTAATGAGGAACTATTGAGTCTTAAAGAAATGCAGATCGACAGCACCCCTTCTCCGTCAACACTCTAGAGCTCAACCCCAAAGTGTTGATTCGGCCTCATCAAGCCGATAAAACCAAGGGAAAGAATGTGATCATCGGGGGAGGAGATGCTTATTTCTCCGAGTGAGAAAGAGGCCTCTAGGAAGTTGGTTCTCGAGAAGTCCCCGATGGAAAAGTCTTTCAAAGTCACCATCCAAGGCCCTGGACCCAGGGGGCAAGCTCCACAGCCTAAGATGATAAAGCCGAAGAATTCAGAGGTGTGCAAGTGGAAGATAAACCAAGGCAATGCCACGAAACGGAAGATGGGGCTCAAAAACGCCTTCGACCATCTCATGGCTAAGTACAAGACCAAAAAAATCGATTTGAACAATTGGTCTATGAAGCGGTCAAGATCACCACCAAAGGGAAGCAGCCCACCTAGGAATGAGATGAGGCAAACCGCGGATGTTCGTGGGCCTCCTCCTCTTCCTCTACATGGATTCAGAGTGCCACCTCTATGATTCCATCCTATGCCTTGCCCGCTGTTCCCGGTGTGGCATCCATACATGGGGCCATAGATGTCAGTGCCACTATTGCATGTTCCACCGATGTCATACCTGTCAATTCATCTGTGGTGGAACGGACCGAGGGGAGATGTGTCACACCCTGGAATCCACTTTAATTAAAATTCAAAAATTTAAATTGTCACTAACAAAATGCTAATATTTTTCTCCGCTTTCTCTCCTTTTTTGACTGGCAAAAATTTCATTTCATAATTCAAAATAGTATAAATTAGAGATTTTATAAAATATTAAAATTTGATCGTGTGACAAGCGAATGTCTTTTTCTTTTATTCGCCCTTGTCATTTGTTTTCTCGTGTTTCATATGAATTCTGAATCCAGCCAATTCCTTGAACTCCAAAATTCATTCCAATCATTTGAATCATATTTGACCTCTTTCAAATTAATCCACTCCTTTTCAACAGCTATCTACTATCCAAATTTTATAGAACAAAATGGAAATCGAATTTGGAGATGAGTCCAAAACAAAAGTTGTCCGTCCTAAAATATTCTATCACTCCACAAAATCTCAAACCCATTCAAACTCCAGAAGTTTGATTTTCAATCAAAACAGACAATAATTGATAAATAATCTGTTCCTTTTCGTAGACAGTTCTATTAACTAACTATCTTTAAAATTACGTAACACCATGATTCCTTTGAAAAATGCATCCCGAAAAATTTATGTTGTAAAACACTAGTTATAGACCCATCTTACAAAATTACACTTCATTTTGAGTTTGTTTGCTCATTCTCATCTCATTCCAAAAAGCTTAAGCGATTGACTTGTATTTACCCGTAGGCCCTACCTGTCATCCCTTTCTTCTTCTCCAATCTCCTTCTCTCTCTCTTCCCTGATCAGGCAACCTGCATGCACAGTGCCGCACGTCGCCGCCCGCACCCTCCACTGCTGCTGACGAATGCCACACCGCATGCACATATCATCGTCCATGCCACTGCCCATATCGTCGCCCATGTCGTCGTCGTTCTTATCCTCCTTGCCACTCCGCCTCACCGCATGTACTCGGCTACAAAAGGACGCCGAGCTTGTGCCTCTTCTTTCCCCGACCACAGCCTCCTCTGCGCTGCGCGTCGCTTGCCTCCCCTGCTCCCCGCGGCACCCCGACCTTGATGCCGTGCGTCGCCCTGCGTTCCACCTCCTTCCTCCTCTGCCTAGAGCCGAGCTCCTCGGCGTCTCCACCGGCTCGGAGCACCAGGTGCCGCCGTGGCGCGCCGCCCTTCGTCAACAACGGCGCCCCCTGGCCCATCTCTGACCCTGTTCGCGCCCCAAGCCGGCTCCACCGCGCTGCTCTCTCTCACTGGCGCTGAGAGCCGAGCCACCTTCGATACCACTGCGCGCCAGCACCGCGCGTCGCATCCGCGCCTGGCGTCCTCTCCATTGCCGGCGCAGCACCACCCTCCTCCTATCTTGCCGAGCCCGTCAGCAACTTCACCACGCCGTCCTCGCTCTTCTGCGCCGAAGCCTCAACTGCCTCCACCTCCCCTGCGTCCCGGCGTCGCGCCTCTACGCCGCATGCCG
>BCLG01002339.1:15623-48084 GCA_001602295.1 Zoysia matrella | reverse complement strand
CGTATCTAGCATTCACATGCACTAGTACATATGCCACGCATTAGTTTTAGTAATTGATCTATATGGATAAAATATGGTATTTATCACATATTTTATTTAAGCATACCATGATTAGGACACATCTCCTTAAGTTCTTAACATACATTAGGGTGGGAAAACTTACTGAATATAGTTAATTAATTATAAATTTAGAATTCAGTAAATTGACATCTATCACTAGGAAGCAGCCACAAATTAGGAAATAAAGTAAATGAACTTAAATCACGAACGGTTTCATGCATATTACATTAAAATAAAGTATTAAGTAGCATGTATAGGCATCTTACCTTGCATCTACAGACATTAGTACACGTGTCATGTACTAGCTTTGGTAGTCTAATTGTAAAAGATAGAAGTTAGTAATTAATTGTTAATTGCTGATAGTCACACGCATAATGACATTTTAGTGCATACACAAATCACTAGCGTGTGCCTTACCCATACGGATACTCATTCATGAATCCGTATTAGGGGGACATGTACTACACACTCACTACATTCCTCAAACAGTAAGTTGTAATTAACTAAAATAAAGATAAACTGCCAACCTATAGTAATTAATTCTAAGTTAAGATTAGACAATCCACCATGTCATGCACGCACTCTCATAGTTGGTTTTTCCTCTTCGAGTTTAATCAGTTCTTCATTGGAGTTTATTGGATCTTATCGATTCTTCTTTAGCTTTGTTTCTTTTACGGTAGTTTTATTAGGCGTACTCTATCATGTAGACAACGCTGAGTTCAAAGAAGACTCGGGCTCAAAGGGAAGACAGAAGAATGGACGTACGAGGAAAAGCGCAAAGACTCCAACATCAAGCTGCAGTTCGAGACTCAGATTTTGAAGATTATCGAGAAGACAAGTTCCGAAGATTAACGATTTGCAGGCAAACTCTAACCCCTTGATCATATCAATCCTATATTTTGCTTGCGCACCCATATGACCTAAATGCTTGCATGTTTATTTTAATCTATGTTAAAACGTTGTGTAGTTAATACTCTACTTGATATTGCGTATTTATATTAATGTCAGTTACTTGCTCTCATTAAATATAAATACTACCTTGTTACCTGTTGATGACACCCCCTTGTTAACCATATGACTTCCTTTGTTAAAGCCTTTTAACGAACGGAAAGTTGTCTTGATCTTAGATTGCTTAGGAACCCTTATACGATGCAGTGCATCGCCACACCATACACCAATCATCTTATAAAATGTGTTAAAATGAGTTTGGTGGTGTGTGTCAAATAAAGTGGGTTTAGGTGATAGTGCAAACTGGTGCTAGGTGATGGGAAAGGATATTATTTTTGGTCGTGGGGCGGGCTCCTAGTGCTATGTGTTGTGATGGGTGTTAGGCTTCGGACTGGTCCACCTGCGTGGACGAGCGCCGTCCCTGCCATATAACGACGGTTCATCGGACCTCAACGTAGCGATTTCGTGCAACCACAGAACCTGTCTGGGCGAGACTCACTCCACCCCTTTGGTTATCCACAATGGCCCCTAAAGCCGAAGAGACACAAGTGGCAGGAGCAGACGTGAGTTACTCATGGTTCGGTCTTCGATTACAACAATAGCCCGCGCTATGAGATCGTATTGCTCACAGGTATAGCCCCTGGTTTTTATAATTACCCGTCCGTGTGTGAGGTCCAAGGAGTAGACGTGGATGTCCTAAACCCACGCTCTGGCTACAGGAATGTGCTATTACATCATCGGTGGTTTGGAAAACCCTGAGAGATGACCCCTATTTGTACCTTGAGGTAGACTTTGTGGATACCTTAGCGTGCGTTGGAGTGAACGTTATGCGACTTTGTTGATCAAGAGAAGCATAGCCTGTGGGTACAGTGTACAACCTCTCTAGAGTGTATAATCTATTCGAAATAGCTGTTGTCACGGTATTGACACACTACAGTTTGGGATCACTTCTCATGTTATCCTTGTTAGAGTGAGTGGATGTAGGTGTCCGTGTTTTGAAAAGTGCAGCCTGTGTGCCTGGGCTGTTATGGCATTGTGCCAGAAGGCCCGACTAAAACTTGGGAACTGGCGAGATCGACGAACATCTCCTCTAGGACCAACCTAATATAATATGGACAACAACTATTCTGTGTTCCCTTTTGTAAAGCTTCTGTAGTGAACCCTGAATAAAACTGGCTTTTTGCAAAAGAAAACCTCATAGCCTAATCTTTGCTACAACCTAATATGCATCTATATATACCCCTGCTTAATGTGAGGCCTTGCTGAGTACCTTATGTACTCACTCGTTTGCTGTTGTGGTTTTAGTCAGAGAAGTCTACGTAGAAGACGACGACGTGCTGGGTTTTTGTTCTGCCTCCCAAGTTGCTTGTGGAGTTGGGTCTTGTTTTCCGCTGTTTACTTCACGTCTAGCTGGTTAACTGGTCGTGGATACTTTGATCCTCACCGAGTTGATGCTAAAGGTCTGGTTTCAGGTATTTTTCTCTATCCGAAGTATGCTTTTGATATATATTCTGATGTGTTAGTGCGTATCAGCTACTGATCCAGGGACTGGTACGTGGTGCATAGTGTATCCTAGAAATGGGGTACGACAAGATGCCTTCACAAGGCTCTCCGGCCCTATTACGGATCGGACGGAGTCTCGACCAATCAAGGTTCAAGGAGGGGGCTCCACCATCACGCCTAAATAGGAGTGGCGCCCGAAGCAAGGTAATAAACCTGCCTTTTTTACTTTTGTTCATCAAGAGAGCACATCCAGAGGTGTTGTAAAAATCGACACAACCTATGTCAAAATGGAGGGAGCCTTCACAGGACCGATCAATTTGAATGGTCCGATCGAAAAGGCCTCCCACGATCATGAAGCTAGCAGCAGCAAAAGCTCCTCTAAGTACACACAACCGAGGTGGTGTCTGCCTAACTTGACCCACACTCAAAAGAGGAAGCTCCAAAGGCTATGCCTCTAGAAGATTCGAGAGGAGAAGGTGGAGAAGAAGAGGGATGAGGTCTTCAACGAGATCAAACCGTTGGTCCCGCAAGGTAAGCAGTGGAGAGTTAAGGAGTCCGAGGCTCCCACTCTACCGGTGACGGAGGAAGCGGTGGCTACTCCGAAGGCACTAGGGTTGGCCGACGCCGTGCTTGGATAGGACGCTGCAGCGCCTTCGCCTAAGGAAGACGTAGATATGTCTGAGTTTGATGACGATGACCTCTTAGACTACGAGCCTACACCGTCTCGGGAGGGTATGGAGATCAACACCATTTGCTTATCTTTTTCCGATTATTCTCTCGCAGAAGAAGAAGGGGTTATGGTACAATTTGAGTTTGGGCCAAAGAGCACTATATTTGAAAAGCCCAAAGAATCGGATAACCATTTGAAACCCCTCGACGTGAGAGGTCATATTAATGGATCACTGATTTCTCGCATGCTTGTAGATGGCGGTGCTATTGTTAACTTAATGCCATATTCTTTGTTTAAGATGCTAGGTAAGACCGACGACGAGCTCATCCGGACCAACATAACTTTGAACAGTGTGAGAGAAGGAGTCCCTATCGAGGCTAAGAGGGTCTCTTCTATGAAACTCACTGTTGAGAGCAAGACCATGGCTACCGCTTTCTTTGTTGCCGATGTGCGCGGTAGTTATAGCTTGATCTTAGGGCATGATTGGATTTATGCCAATAGATATGTTCTCTCTACTTTGCATCAATTCATGATACAATAGGTTGGTGATGTTGTATAGGTTGTTCATGCGGATGCATTGGCTTGTTTTGCTATGGTCGAATCGTCTTCTTTGCTGCATGACACAGTCAAGTGCTTGACCGGCTTAGACTTGACGGATTATGATTTTCTTAGTGTGATAGAGATGGTTTTGTACTCGTCAATGTAAAGCCGATGGAAAATTGGCTCAACCATATAATGTGATTTAATGGAGTCAAATATTGATTGGTTGCAAAACAGAGTGGAACATTATAGGTCCAACACGAATGATATGTGTGAAGCTATAGAAGAGATAGAGCACATAGATAAGTTAGGATAGGGATTCATATCGGTCGATCCTTTTGAGGAGGTGAACCTTAGCAGTGATGGCAATCCTAGGCCAACTTTTATAAACCAAAATTTGAAAGCCGATTACAAGATAAAGTTGATCGGTTTGTTAAAAAAATGCATGGACTATTTTGCATAGTTTTATAATGAAATGTCCGGGTTTAACTGTGAGTTAGTTGAGCATCGGCTTCTATTAAAAATTAGTTTTAGACCTTTTAAGCAACCGATGAGAAGGTTTAATCCGAATATGCATGATCGGATTAAAGAGGAAATTAACCGATTACTTGATGCAAAATTTATAAGACCTTGCAGGTACACGGAGTGGATATCCAACATCGTGCCGGTGAAAAAGAAGAACACCGGTAAGATTAGAATTTGCATTGATTTCATAAATTTGAATAGAGCCACTCCTAAAGATGAGTATCCTATGCCCATAGCCAATATGTTGATTAATGATACTTCTGGCCATAGAGTTATTAGTTTTCTTGATGGTAATGCGGGATACAACCAAATCTTCATGAGCGAAGAGGGTATGTCTAAAACTGCTTTTAGGTGTCTCAGTTTTGTAGGATTGTTTGAGTAGGTTGTCATGACTTTTAGGTTAAAGAATGCGGGTGTCACATATCAATGAGCTACGAACTTTATCTTTCATAATTTGCTTGGTGTCATCATAAAGATTTATATACATGATGTGGTGATCAAATCGGCCTCTTTAGACTCTCACTTGGCCGATTTACGACTTGCTTTGAACCGGATGCAACGTTTCGGTTTAAAAATGAACTCACTTAAGTGTGCTTTTGGTGTATCAACCGAGAAGTTTTTAGGCTTCATCATTCATGAAAAGGGCATAGAGATAGATCCTAAGAAGATAGAGGCAATTAAGAATGTGCACGCGCCTACATGTAAGAAAGAGTTGCAAAGCTTCTTAGGATAAGTGAATTACTTGAGGCGGTTCATATCCAACTTGTCGGAAAAGATTAATGCAATTACTCCTATTCTTCGGCTAAAAAATAAAGCCAAATTCACTTGGGGGGCAAAACAACACGAAGCATTTGAGAGTATCAAATAATACTTGCCTTTACCGCCGGTTCTTAGGATGCCTAAGGGGAAAGTCCCGTTTCGTCTTTACATAGCGGCGGAAGATGATGTGGTTACTGGTGTTTTGATGCAAGAAGCCGAAGGGAAAGAGTATGTGATTACCTATGTGAGCCGACTGTTGGTGGATGCAGAAACAAGGTACACTCTCATCGAAAAACTATGTTTTTGCTTGTATCATGCTTGCACCAAGTTGAGACATTATTTGCTATTTAGAACTTGTTTGGTTGCTTGTCAAACTAATGTTATTAAGCATATGTTGCATAGGCCCATTTCTAGTGGTAGGCTTGGTAAATGAGCTTATGCATTGATTGAATATGATTTGGCTTATGAATCTTTAAAATCTATGAAATGCCAAATTATTGCTAATTTTATTGTTGAATATCGGATTGATTTAGAATATAATTTAGATGTTGGTTATGTTACTTTTACCCCTTAGAAGTTGAATTTTGATGGATCGGTTTGCAAAAAGGGTCAAGGTGTTGGTGTAGTATTAATCTCTCCTCATGATACACACTTTGAATAAAACCGATTAGAGTATGATTGCACAAATAATCAAGCCGAATATGAAGCACTATTATTCGGTTTGGAGATGTTAGAGTCCATGTGGTTAAACATGTAGAGGCATTCGACGATTTGTTATTAGTAGTGCAACAAGTTGCTGAAAATTTTTAATGCTTAGACGGATCGTTGAATGCTATGCTGGACAAATGTCTAGACATTATTAATAAAATGGATGAATTTAATACATATCATGTGCCTAGTCTAGAAAATAGTAAACCAAATGAATTGGCACAACAACCATCGGGTTACAATATTAGTAGAGGTAAATTTTTAGTCATTAAGAAACCGATGCGGACTAGACCATTCGGATACTAACACGTCAAACCATGATAGTACCAAATCACTTGATTGGAGGTCATTCATAATTTTATACATTCATAGCCCAACTCAAAGTGTAGATAGGAAAGTTCGGCATGCGCCTTTCAAGTATAATTTGATTGATGGTGACTTATACTGTCGAACGGGCGATGATTTGCTATTAAAATGTTTGGGTGATGATGAGACCAAAGTGGCTATGGGAGAGGTTCATGAAGGCATTTGTGGTACGCATCAATCGGCACCGAAAATAAAATAGTTATTAAGAAGGACCGGGTTCTATTGGTCAACCATGATTGTCGATTGCTATCGTTACTATAAGGGATGCAATGAGTGTCAAAGGTTTAGAAATATTCAATTGGCACCCGCAGCTATGATGAACCACATCATAAAGCCATGGCCATTACTAGGATGGGGATTAGACTTTATAGCAAAAATACATCCTCCCTTTTCGAAGGGACATCGCTTCATGTTAGTAACGACGGATTACTTCACCAAATGGACCGAAGCGGTGGCTCTCAAAAACATGATTCACAAAGAGATAATTGAGTTTCTTACCGAGCATATTATTCATAGATTCGGCATACCGCAAACTTTAACTGCCGACCAAAGTACTTTCTTTACGTCCGATCATGTTAAAGAGTTTGCCGAATCCTAGGGGATTAAAATACTCAATTCATCTTTATATTATGCTCAGACCAACGATCAAGCCGAGTCTAGTTATAAAATGTTGATCAAACTCATTAAGAAAAAGATAAAGGAACATTCCAAGAGGTGGCATGAAGTATTATCGGTGGCTTTGTGGGCTTATCGGATATCTAGGCATGGGGCAACTATGGTAACACCTTATGAACTTGTATATGGACAAGAGGTCATTTTACCCATCGAGGTAAATCTAAGAGCTCTATGATTAGCTAAACAAAATGAGTTATCCACCGATGAGTATAGAAATTTAATGCTAGACAATATTAATAAGGTCACCGATAAACGTTTGAGTGCTTTGAGAGAGATTGAGAAAGACAAAGCACGAGTTGCTAGAGCCTACAATAAGAAGGTGAAAGCCAAAACTTTTTAGGTGGGCGAATTAGTTTGAAAAACTATTCTGCCCGTAGATTCAAGAAGCAACAGATTCAAAAAGTGGTCTCCTAGTTGGGAAGGGCCATATAGAGTAGTAAAAGTCGTTGCTGGAAACACATACTTGTTGGAGGATGTTCGCGACGAATCATTGCCTAGAGCCTTTAACTGCCGATATTTGAAAAAGTATCACCTAAGTGTATGCCAAGAAGTATAAGAGAAAAATGGCCGATATGAAAAATATCATTGCTAAGAATGATACAATGGCCGATGAGTCGAGAGAACCATCGCCCTTGGAGGTTTTTGGGTGCTTAAATATTTTATAGTGTAGGAACTTCACCAAAAAATAGGGGGTATATGTTGACACCCAAAAATCACAGGGCCATCGGAGTATCTGGCACGTTGCCGGAGGGTCCGGTAAGCCCTCTCGATTTTGGAACACCTGGCTCACCAGAGTGTCTGGCACACTGTCGGAAGCTTTGGTCGGCCCTCTGGGGTTCGGGCACTTGGCTCACAGGTGTGTTTGGCCCCATGCCGGACTGTTCGGCGCCAGAGTCTCCGGCATCACGCTGGACCCTCCTGTAGGCCCTCTCGGGTTTGGGGTTTAACCCACTGGAGCTTCCGGCAACATGCCGGACTATCCGGCAAGCTGTCTCGGGTTGGGGCTTTTTAGCCCACCACCATGCCGGACCGTCCGGTGAGCCCTCTCGGGTTTCTGGAATTACACAACGGACACTCCGGCATTCTACAGGAGGCTCCGGTCACCGGAGTATCCGACACTTTATCAGACACTCCGGTGGTGTCGATTTTAAAAAGTTTTCAGTAGATTGATTCCAATTTCTTTCCAAATTTGAGGGATTTGTTGCCATGCGGGATAAGACCATCTCACCTCTATAAAATAGAGGCCTATGGCTGGTTGAGACTCATCCCAATCAAACCTATCATTTGTCTTACATTTTTTGTTCTCTCCAAACCCTAATCCCCTCACTCGACCCCTCGTGCTGTTCTTTCTTCGTTTCGACGATGTTTGAAAACGATCCGGCTGACCTGACCGAGCCCGGATCACCCCTAAGACGATCATCCTCTTACGGAGTCCCTCCTGAGGCGGGATTATCTAGGTGCTGTCCCAAATCCGGTGTTGAAGAGACGCTGACGTTCCCGCACACGGACGTGCGAGCGATGTGTTGGCCCGGACCCGATTTTGACGTCAACATCATGATTAGGAACATTAGAGACGGTCAAGGGAAGCATGAAAAAGGAGGAGATGCTCAAGATCAGCAACGCACGTTCGACCTCGGGGGAGATCCAAACAACTCGAGTTTAAGTCTGACTCGGACTCCAGGAGCAGCCTGCACTAAAATGGATGACTCGGTTCAATACGAGCTCTGTTTTAGACGTTCTAGATATGTATGGAAAGCTAAGGAGATAAGCTTTTCAACAGATGTAATCCTGTGCAAAAATACTTCCTATATCTTCGGAAATTGTCAAAACAATACGACATACAAAATCTGTTAGAGTGCTATGACACTATGTTTTGGCCTTTGGGCCGTGTATCTTTTCTATGCCCATTTATATTAAGGTTTGCCCCTATGGTCGTTCTAAACTCTATATAATCAGTAGCCGCCGTCATTAGGGTTAGGTTTTGATTAGCATTCATCTTTTTCCAAACAGTTTCTCCGTTTGACAGTTTATTGGTTTTCTAAATTCGTGATTTAATTTAGATTTCTCTATTGAGTTGTTTTCTTCTTTGTTTTTGCTTGTGTTCTTAGATGTGCAAGCTGAGATTAGCTTTTTTGGCGACGTCAATCGTGTGTGCACGGTTGATAACCAGAGAAGAAGTGGTGCTGCGATTGCGGGGTTCAAATCGTATTGATTTGAGGCCGGATCAATTGTGTGTCGCATCTCCATCAAATCGAGAGTTACCACCACCTGACGGAAGATTAAGAACCACGTATATATAAAGTGGTAATAAAAGCTTCATGTATACCGTCAGGTTCACATCTATTTTTGTTTATTTTGTATTCATCCTATCGTTTACAGAAAAGCCGCAACACAAAAAAATTAGTAAATCGTTAGGTGTTCCTCTGTTCAAGCCGTGTTTTTGCCTTTGTATAATTTTATTTCAGAGTCTGTAGTGTTAAGTTTGTGTTCTTAGTCTGTGTTTTGGTTACTAAATTTTGTGATCTTTTTGTATCCTGTTGTTTTTTTTCATCGTTCATCCACATCGTGTTCAGATCTGTTATTGTGTCATGTTTGTTCATTGTTTCTTTTACATTGAAATTTTATCTCACCCACTCACCCCATATTTCGATCACAACTACTACTAAGTTTTGACCTTTTAGCCACGCTCTACATTGCAATGACACTAATTTGGTTGCAATATGTATGTCGTATTACCACATTTTTTTAGATTTGGTGGCAATAGTGGACAATATTGCCACGATTATTTATGCATTGTGATTTCTGTAAAAAAATGTGGCAATAAATTGATGTTATTGCCACCACTTATATTTTGGTTGCAATTAGTTGTTAATATTGCCATAAAATTATATGGTTGTGATAATTTTTATTTTAGTTGCAATTCCCAAGTGTTATTACAACAATTTTGATAATCATTGCGAGAAGCTATTACACTTGCAACATGTACAAATGCGTTGTGCGAATTGGTATTCACGTTGCAAAATGTCTTTTTTTTTTGCAACGAAAAACTTGTATGTTGCATCTAGTAAGTATATAATGCCATAAATTTAATTTTATTAGTATACAATAATAGAATTATTTGATAGAAACTATTGCTGCAACTATTTTGTCTTGGCATTTTAAAATGCTCGTTAGAGCTGAGAGGAAATAAAAAATTAAAGAAAATGAAAAAAATGCAATATGGATATGGATGGGGTCATACTAGCTACCTCCAAGGAGCCAAAACGTAGCACCCTAAATTTTCTTTTTTAATTATATTTTCTAGTTTTGCATTTATTTACTTAATTACTTTATATAATTTTGTATAGGATAACAATATTTTTATAAATAATTTGTTAAATTTTTATCCACTATCATACATGGTATGGATTACATAATATTTACATTAGATTTACATTTAGTTAGAATTAATAACGTGTTAGTAAAGAACCTAAAAAAATTAGAGAAAAAGAAAAAAATTACCTCGCATTGACACACTGGCCTGCTTCACTCACACGCATTGCCAAACTGACCAAACGGCCCGGCCTGCTCCAACCTGCAGCAATGCCGCGAAAAGCCCAGCCTCGCTTGTACATTCTTTCTCCCAACCGTCATTTTCCAACCTGATTGAACCCTAGCCACGGCTGACCCCCACTCTTATCCCCTGCATTGCCGGCACTTGGCTGGTGACTGCTGTCAGTGGCGGACCCAGCAAGAAAATTTAGGTAGGGTGAAGTAGAGGAAGATGCGTAACCACTAACTACTATAAATGAAGTATAGTTCCATAATCATATTGAACTAGTGTCTTAGAAGAAGTATTAAGATGATGCCTCTCATAGGAAGAGTAAATTCTTTTTTTTTTCTCCATGCATTTGGATAAGACATAAAAAAATAAAAGATAAACCTGAAATTTAAGTAACAAATTAATTTGCGAATTATTATTATTAATTGACCATATTTTGCAAAACGCTAGAGCCTACCTTCGTTGCCATTGGCTTCCTGCCAGGAGACAAGTCAACAGTGATGCTGCCGACCAGCTGCTATGGCAGAATGGGGGATAGATCATAGATGTGTGCTTTCGATGGAATTTTGGGGGAAAAAGCAGATGAGAGCGAATAACAGACTTGATGTGTGCTCTCTTGTTTATGCCTGATCTCGTCCCAGATGGGCTTCAGCTGGGCCAGTTCTGCAACGCCTGGACTGGCAGCCCACTAGGTCACCATACCCTCTTTTTTCTGCCTTTCTTCTTCCTCTGTCAACAACAATCCATGGAGGCCGAGAGGATCCCGGTGTAGGGGAGCTCGACGAAGGAGGGATAGGGAAGATTTGGTGCCGCCTTTAGGTAGGGCGGCCGCCCTACCTTGCCCTATTGCTGGGTCCGCCACTGGCTGCTGTGCTGTATAATGTTTCCTGTGATATATTTAGCTTTTTTCTGTTACAACATGGAGCACAATTTCTGCTACAGCATGGAGCCTGTAAACTATTTAGGAGAAGTGCACAGGGAGCATAAGTGCTGAAACATGCTTGTTTCTATGTTTTTTATTAAATACTGTGATGCTTGTTTTTTCTGTTGAATGCATGAATTGTTGCTCTGTTCAGGGGAACTGCTGCACAATTTCAGCCAGGAGAAAGCTATTTTATTTCTCCCTGAAGTTACAGATTTGTTCTGTTTTTTGTTTCTCAAAGTACAGATTATAGTGAGCATGTTTTAACCTGATTGTTTCACTGAAATATTGACAGCATGTGCAGAAGGCATACTGTTGTGCCACTGAAATTTTTACAGTATGTGATCACTGAATTTTTGGCAGTACAAGAATATAGTTCCTTCTCGGCATGGCAATAAGTATTCACTGAATTTTAAAGGGCATCACATATATGATAAGAGTAAATAAGATGACATGCTCAACTGTTGCCATTACATATAGGTCACTGATTGTAAAAGACAACAATTTTCAGGTTACATTACACACATCACTTTCTGAATACTTGTTACATCACATACATCAGTTCCTAAACTGTCATACACCCTAGTTCTATTTGGTTAGTTTCTTAGCAGATGCCAATAGCTGTTTTGGTGATGGTTTCTTGACGGTCTCCACTGCTGCTGAAGAGCCTCGCAATGCTAAAATTGTGCATCTTGGCGACCATATCGCTGTCAAGGAGAACGTTTCTTGCCTTCAGATCTTGATGGCTGATATTGAGCATCTTGGCGTCTGTGAAGTAATATGCTCTGTCAATGTACTTTTTAGCAAATCATACATCTCATCTACATAAGGTGTAGTAATATGCTGTGTCAGAGCTCTTGACAAATTAACCTGTAAATGAAAAATGTGACGTACAATGAGATCCAGAAGAGACAATAATGAAAAACCTGATGGACTATTGATTTTTTTTTTACTAATGTCAGCTTTAAAATTTTAAGCCTAGCTCAGTTGGTAAAGGATGTGGATGTACACTCAGATCACAAAGTTATGGACCTTATTGACACAAATCTGAATGGCTATTTAAATAAAATCAATTAAACAGGTAATATGCATTTTGTATGCCCTGCCACAACCTAACACTACAGGATTGTGAATTACAAATAACATCATCTCTACCAAGTTGGGGAGCCTAGAGAATCATTTCGCATGCACTGTCACCAATGGAAAAACTTGAATTTTGTATTGAGCTATGAACAGCTCAATCTCAGCATCTACAAATATGACAGTAAACTGAACATATGTCAAAGGTGATATCAAATATTTACTGGTGGCTCCTCAGTAAACACATTTGATCGCCAGAACTTTACACTTACAAATCAAATGCAATATCCATCTCCAGGACAATTCTCCACAGAACTAGTGTATTCACAGGCGTACCCAGCGTGTGGGCCGCGGCATATCTAAAATTTTTAGCTTAAATTAGTCTTAATGCATGTGTCAGTTAAAGTTTTAATTTTAACAGATATCTAAATAGTAAATATACATAAATAATTCTAAAATATTACTATATATGTGTATCAGATTTGGTAGGGATGTCAATAATTAAATTTTAGATATTGATATAGGTATATGTTAGACTGTTATTTTTCACTTAAATATCTAAATTAATATTTCCGTACTCGGTTTAGGTATCTATTAGCCGTTTTACCTCCATTCAGATGTTGTTGCTCCGCCGTGATTTTGACACCGAATACATTTAGTTCTGTTGAAATCTTCAAGTAAAATACATAAAACATTTAATTTTGAATGGCAGAATACTTAATAAAAGAATAGAACTTTTGGTCTGTAAAGATAGAATATTTGTTGTTTTTTTTAAATATTTTTCTCTCTCTCTCTCTTACAAGTCTAAGCTTACGATGCATTTATGAGTTAGACTTTTTTTGGACCGCATGTTTTCTAGACCTAGTAAACTAGACTAAAGTTTGATAGTATGGGGTGGTTTTTGGTCAATCCGGATGGAAAGGATAAGTGCTCTGTAGTTTGCTCAGTTTTTCTTCTCCTCTAACTTTTAGTGACTGATATTGCTATCATATTTACTGTTGTTTTTATTTGTACAACTGTAAATTTTAGGTACGCCACTGAGTGTATTTCATGAACAATTAAACTAGTGCATTCCACGGACACTTACAACTGAACTACTCTCCATTCCATGAACAATTAAACTAGTGCATTCCATTGAAAACTGAAAACTGAACTAACAGATTCAGAACGATTGAACACTTTCAGTTTATTTTGCAACCGAACACTGAACTAGTGCATTCCACTGGCTTTGCTCGCCTCTGGAGTTCCTCCATTCCCGAGCATTCATAGCATTCATACCTTTAACGAGTTTGATCTGAGGGCTGAAAAACAAACAAATTAATGAAGAAACGGCACCAAACTGAACGAATCAAGACAGGGCGCCATCAGATTGCGCCGCGAAGCATTCATATGTTGGAGAGCAGAGAATGGAGAGCATTGTCAGCGTTCTGACCACCGACACAGTACAAAATACAATCGAAGGGGTGGTGTGCCTTCGTATTCGATGTGGCTTAAGTCTACGAAAGATTCAAGAGAGTTTTTTATCTGGTTCGAGCCACCTCCAACGGTGTAATACCTTATGTCCAGAGGGTGATTTATATAAGTGGATGAGTACAAAGGGTCGGACTCTCTTTTCGGGAGAAGATCCGACGTCTAGGTCGTAGGGTGCTCGATGCACGTGTTCGTGGGGTTGCCCGCGCACGTAGCGGTTGCATGCGAGAGCTCAGGGTTTCGACATCTCTCTATCGCTTTTCGGACCTCACTTTATATAGGGCGGTCCGGAGTTACAAAATGGTGGGCTCTACGCGGTTTTACTGTCTCGCTGATAGGTGGGTCCTTCACTGGCGTTGTCATCATTCGTTACGCCCATGCGGGGGCGTGGCCCGTCGCGTCGCACTTCGCACCGGGTACTGTAGCATCAGTCCGATACTGTAGCGTCAGCCACAGTACCATCGGGTCTTGTCCGTTGGCTCCCGCGGCCCGTCCAGTACTGTAATATCAGCCACAGTGTCGTCACGGTGAACCCGTCTCGTCCCGTCAGGACGGTAGGCGGTTGGCCGTCGAAATAAATATGACATAACGTCGCACCTACCCCTAGGGGTCGGCCATCGGGGGTTGGCCTTCGGAGGTCGGCATCATCGTACGTCTTAGTGCTAGATGTGGCAAAGACTTGCCTTTCATAGATCGTTGCCTCGAGGGTCGGACCGCGCGTTCGTGCATCGTTGTCCGACCCCAAACCTCTCGGGGTCTTGGCCCACGTGTACGAGTACGGGTCGCCAAGTATCCGGGGTACATGATCCCGACAGTAGCCCCCGAGCCTGGCGTCATTTGCGACCTCTGTTGAGGCGGCGCTAAGTTGATCGTCTTCGAAGTTTGTTTTGATCCTACGGGAGTGCGCGAGCGCGCCCATAGGGTGTAGCCCCCGAGCTCTCGAGCGAACCGAAGAGTCGGTCGTGGGCTGAAGCGTCGTGTCGACCATCACTCGTTGATGGTTGCTCCTACGGGGGTGTACCCCCAAGCCTTCGAGTGATCCGAAGGGTCGGTTGTGGGCTGAAGCATCGTGCCGACCATCACTCGTTGATGGTTGATCTTACGGGGGCGCGCGAGCGGGCCCGTAGGGCGAACCCCGAGCCCTCGAGCGATCCGAAGGGTCGGTCGTGGGCTGAAGCGTCGTTTCGACCATCACTCGTTGATGGTTGATCCTACAAGGGTGCACGAGCGCGCCCGTACGGCGTAGCCCTCGAGCCTGGGGGCGATCCGAAGGGCTGACCGCGGGCTTAACTGCCACGTGTTGTTCTGACTTTCGGGGTCGGGCCGAGGTCGCTCTCTCGGTCTTTTGTTTGGAAAGACGCTTAGGACGGGCCGATACGGTCTCTGCCCATGATCAGCATCACGCCTAGGCCGAAGGCCATGATCGGCGCCCGATCGTTTGGATTGGCCAAACGGACTCGGCTGTCGATTAGCCGACTGTGGGAACCTTCGTTCGCGTGCTTCCCCTTATTCGTACTCCCCGTGACGGTCACGGGGATCGGGCAGCCCTCGCGCCTCTACGCGAAGGGTGATCGGACCGTTCGAGAATCGCAATCGTCGGTCGATCCGGGCGGTTGGTTTGAATTTGAACGGACGGCATGGGGGACACGGCGGTTCGCGCGCCTGCATCACATTGTCTGCCAGTCGTACTCTGGCAGTCGTCTCGTCAGAGTAATGTTGGCGCCCCGACCGAGGCGAACGCAGCGAGGTGCGGCCCGGGCCCGCTTGTCAGCGGGTCGGGTGCGAATGGTTTGGGTGCGCCTCGGGCGCGTGCCCACAATCGCGTAATTACTCCCCACGATCGATTGTGGGCGGCGCAGTAAAAGGAGGGGTGCAGTAACTTCGCGTTTTCACCCAGCCTCCTTGCTTCGTCTTCAATCTCCTATCGCGCGCGAGAGCTCGTTAGCTCCGCCCTCTACCTTCGCATCATTAGGTTCGACGATCGCTGTCGTCCTCGTTCGTGTTCTTCTCACGTCATCGTCTCCATCTTCGCGATGCCGGAGTGGGAACCCTCGGCTGTTGACGACGCCTTACTCATGAGGTGGAGCGTCATTTTGCTGACGCAGTCTTGAGTGCAGGCTTGGCAGGCGAAGTTCAAACCCTGAGGTCGACGGGTTTGAGTCTTCTGAAGAAGTTGTACTCCGACGTGCCGGAGGACTCCGTCCCGTCGGGGGTCCTTACGCACGCCCTGCATCAGATGCCGGAGGTCGTTGCCGACGTCGTCATGAGGGCGCTAGAGGACGGGTCCGCGACAGCCTTGGCCCTGGCCCGCTCCCACTATTCGGATGTGGACTTCGGCAAGGTCATCGAGGGCTTCGCATCCGGCTACTCAGACAAGCAGTTGGATGCGCTCTCGGTGGAGATGCAGGAGCCGGGGGTGAAGGCCGTCGCCGACTTCAAGACGGAGAACTTCTTGCCTAAGCGGTTTGACACGTTCCCCTATGTATTGAGTTAAATTGTAAAGAGTCGTTTCTCATGTAATGGAAGATATCAATGCAGAAATCATCATTGCACGAACGTGTTCAGGTTTCCGACCCCTCATCGCTGCTTACGACTTTTTTCACGCTCCGCTGGGCGTCAATCAAACGAATGGGTCGAGTATAGTTCGTAGGGTCGAGTGTCGGGCCCGATACAGCCGTAGAGCGTCATCGGCTTTCGATCGTTGATAGTATAGCTGCGAGGAGACTTCGAACGAAAAACATGTGCAAAGTTTATCGCGTTCGGGGATCACCTGCGAGCTTGGCGGGCCGGGGATCCGACCCCGAAGAAACAAAACGAGGCGCGGACTCAAGTTTCCGACCCCTTTCGCTGCTTGCGGCTGTTTTACACATTCCGTTGGGCGTCAATGAAATGAACGGGTCGAGTATAGCTCGTAGGGTTGGGTGTCGGGCTCGATACAACTATAGAGCGTCATCGGCTCCCGATCGTTGATAGTATAGCCGCGGGGAGACTTCAAACGAAAAACATGCGCAAAGTTTATCATGTTTGGGGTCAACGAGGATACTATAGTCGAGGATCCGACACCGAAGAAACAAAACAAAGCGTGAGTCAGCGAAAAAACGAGACGCAAAAGGTCAACGAGGAGCGGTGCCTCGGCACAAAAAATCGAAAAGAGACTAGCGAGGTCGAACGTTTCGACACTCGGGAGGGCGGAGGCAAGTAACCCCTGAGTGCGGGGCGTGGTCAGGGCGGCCACGGTTCGTAGCCCAAAAACAACAAGCAGGAATAAGTTGTGAGAACTTAACTGTTTTTATTAGGTATAGATCCTTCGGAGGCTCTCGATGTTCCACGCGTTTTTGAGCTCTCGGCCGTCTTCGGTTGCTAGCTTGTAAGCGCCGGACCTCAAGACGCACTTGATTATAAAGGGTCCCTGCCAGGGGGCGACAGCTTATGTTGGTCGACTTTCGTTTGCACCCTTCTCAGCACCAGATCTCTCACGTTTAGCGCCCGACCCTTGACGCGCGGAGCGTGTAGTCGTCGTAGTCTTTGCTAATACTTGGCGGATCGTATCAAGGTGATTTCGCTTGCCCCTTGCAGCTGGTCGAGAGTGTCTTGCAATGCGTTTTGCGACCTTTGCTCGTTGTAGGCTCGGATTCGTGGAGTGTAGTCGAGGTCGGTCGGCATGATCGCTTTTGCCCCAAATGTCATGAAGAATGATGTGAATCCGGTAGTTCTATTGGGGGTCGTTCACAGACCCCAGAGGACTGACGAGAGTTCGCTGACCCATCGTCCGGCCGCCTGCCTGAAAGAGTCGTAAATCTGAGGCTTCAGTCCTTGGAGTACCATTCCGTTGGCCCACTTGACCTGTCCATTCGTCCTTAGGTGCGCCACGGAGGCGAAGTCCAGTCGAATATGGTACTCGTCACAGAATTCTCGAAACTGTCGACCGGTGAATTGTGCTCCATTGTCGGTGATGATGGAGGTCGGAACCTCGAACTGACAGATGATGTTGCGGATGAAATCGACCGCCTGGGTTGAAGTAATGTTGGGCACCGGCTTGGTCTCGATCCATTTGGTGAACTTGTCGATGGCGATAAAAAGATGGGTGAAGCCGCCGGGTGCCTTTTTGAACGGTCCGAGGATGTCGAGTCCCCAGACAGCGAAGGGCCAGGCGATCGGGATTGTTTGGAGTTCCTAGGCCGGCAGGTGCGTCTGTCGGGCGTAGAATTAGTAGCCTTGACAGGTTCGAACGAGCTTTTCGACGTCGGCTATTGCCGTCGGCCAGTAGAAGCCTTGGCGGAAGGCCTTGTCGACTAGAGTTCTGGGGTCGGCGTGATGACCGCAAACGCCCGAGTGGATATCGTCGAGCAGGCGCATGCCTTCTTCTCGAGGGATGCAGCGCTGCGGTACGTCGCTCGTGCTTCGTTTGTAGAGCTCACCGTCTGAGATGACGTAGGCCTTGGCTCGACGCGCGACCCTCTTGGCTTCATTGACGTCAGTCGAAAGAGTGCCGACTTGTAGATAAGCGAAGATATCGTCAGACCAGTCGGGGGCAATGGCCATTACTTCCTCCCTCGGATATGGGGTCAGCTCACTGCTCGCACCCTCGGCGGGTGGGTCCTCGATCCTAATGGAAGGCTTGGTGAGGACTTCAAGAAAAACACCATCGGGGACCGGCTCTCGCTTCGAGCCCATCTTGACGAGGGCGTCGGCGGCCTCGTTGTCTCGGCGTAGAATGGGATGGAGTTCGAGCCCATCGGACTTGTCTTCGAGTTTGCGAACCTCTTGACAATAGGTCTCCATCCTCTGGTCTCGGCAGCTAGAGGTCTTCATGACTTGGTTGACGACCAGTTCGGAGTCATCCTTGACGTAGAGTCACTGGACGCCGAGGGTGATGGCCATTCGTAGACCATGGAGCAGGGCCTCGTACACGGCCACATTGTTGGAGGCGCGAAATTGCAGCTACAGTACGTAGCGAAACTTGTCTCCCCTTAGGGAGATTAGGACAACCCCAGCTCCTGCGCCCTTTAGCATGCAGGACCTATCAAAGTACAGGGTCCAGTACTCGATCCCGCCGGGGGTCGGAGGTTCCTGAGCCTCGGTCCATTCGGCGACGAAGTCGGCCAAGGCCTGCGACTTAATGGCCCGCCGAGGAACGAAGGTGACGCCGATCCCTATGAGCTCCATGGCCCACGTGGCTATGCGCCCGACCGTGTCTTTGCCGCTCACGATCTCCCCGAGTGGGAAGCCGGTAACCACTTAGACAGAGTGGCTCGTGAAATCGTGTCGTAGCTTGCGGCTCGTGATGAGGACGGCGTAGATCAGCTTCTCCACCTGGGTGTACTGAGTCTTGGCGTCGGCCAGCACCTCGCTGATGAAGTAGACGGGTCGTTGAAGTGGTAGAGCCCGACCCTCTTCGCTCCGTTCGACGACGAGAACGGTGCTGACGACTTTGGAAGTCGCCGCAACATAGAGGAGGAGGGGCTCTCCCAGGGTCAAAGACGTGAGGATCGGTGGTGACGTCAGCAGGGTCCTGAGCCGCTCGAAGGCTTCCTCGGCCTCGGTGGTCTAGGTGAACCGCTCTTCTTTTCGTAGCAGCCAGTAGAAATGCATCGTTTTCTCCCCGAGCCTTGAGATGAAGCAACTGAGGGCTGCCAAGCACCCAGTTAGCCTCAGGACACCCTTGACATTGCTGATGGGCCTGAGGTTGAGGATGGCGGAGATTTTCTCGGGGTTCGCTTCAATCCTCCGCTCAGAGATGACGAAACCAAGCAGTTTGCTCGAGGGTACACCAAAAACGCATTTTTCGGGGTTCAGCTTGATTTGATAGCGCCAGAGGCTCGCGAATGTCTCCTCCAGATCTCGGATGAGGTCGGAGGCCCGTCGAGTCTTGTTGACGATGTCGTCAATGTAGACCTCCAGATTCTGACCCAGCTGGTCATGAAAACACTTCTGCATGCAGTGTTGGTATGTGGCGCCTGCATTCTTGAGCCTGAACGGTATCGTGACGTAGCAGAAGGATCCGAAGGGCTGTTCTAACCCTAGCCTTCTTGGAGGGGTCAATGGTGTCAAGCGCCACCTCCTTGGAGTCGTCGGTAGGCTTGAAGGAGGTCGAAGACGAGGCCTTGGGGTCGAGCGTCGGGGCCGACCCTTTGGCCTTGCGGATCTCGTCCAGCTGGGTCGAGCCAAAGCGGGTGACGGCCAGCTTGAAGCTCTCCTGCTCACATGCGAGGGCGTGCCGAAAGCACGACGAGATAACGATGATGTCTATCAGCTCGGGCATCTTCAGCTTGAGGTAGACGTAGTTGGAGATGGCCATGAACTTCGCATAGCATGGCCGGCACAGGATGGCAAGGTAGGCGCCAGTGAAGTCGACCACCTCGAAGGTGAGCGATTCGGTCTGGAAGTTGCTCCGGTCACCGAATGTGACTGGGAGCGTAATCTGCCAGAGGGGCGTTGCGTAGCCCCCGGGGACGACCCCTTGAAACGGAGCGTGACTCGAGCGGAGGTCGGCTTCTGTTAGCTTCATTGCCTTGAAGGAGTCGGCATAGAGGATGTTGAGAGCGCTCCCTCCATCCATGAAGACCTTCGTCAGGCGTACGGAGCCGACGATGGGGTCGAGCACCAGCGGAAGGCGCCCGGGTTGCAAAACATGGTTGGGGTGGTCGGCTCAGTCGAAGGTGATCGGGGCCTCTGACCACTTGAGATAGCGGGGGACCGCGGGGTCGGTCACGTTGACCTCCCGCCAAGTCCTCTTCTGCTGGCGACGAGACTCGTTATAGGCAGCAGGGCTGCCAAAGATCATGAGGCAGTCCTCCGGCTCGGGGCAGCGCTGGCATCGTCCTCGGCTCCTTTGGCTCGAGGGTCGGCCTTAGGAGTCGAGGAGTCGGGTTGGAACCCACCCTTGAAGAACCTCTTTGCCAAGTGGCAATTCTGAAGGATGTGCTTGACAGGTACGGAGTGGTTGGGACAGGGTCGGTCAAGCATCTTGGTTTGGGGTTGGGCCGGCCGGTCGGCGGCATCCACGAAGTCGTCGTCGTGGCATCGGCCCCACCCTTTTTGCGGCTCGAACTGCCGCCGCCTCGCTCGTTACGACGGTCGGCATACCGGTCGGGGGGTCGATCGCCCAGATGGTCGATCGAGAACCTCTCGCCTTTCGCCTGGCTTCGGTCGAAGTTGGCCTGCATGGCCTCCTCCCCGGTGGCGAAGGTCGTGGCGACGTTGAGAAGGTCCCAGGCCGTTCGAGGGTTCCTGCGGCCCAGCTTGTGGACGAGTGCCTTGGATGTCGTCCTGTAGGTGAAAACGTTGATGACGTCAACGTCGCTGACGTCGGGCAGCCGTTGCGCTTTCGCGAGAAGCACTGGATGTAGTCTCGGAGCGACTCGCCAGGCTTCTGCTTGTAGTTTTTAAGATCCTAGGAATTACCAGGGCGCGCGTAGGTTCTTTGGAAGTTGCCGACGAAAATGCGACGCAAGTCGCCCCAATCCTGTATGCAGCCCTTGGTGAGGTGTTCCAACCATCCCCTGGCCGAGTCGGTGAGGAAGAGAGGCAGGTACTAGATGGAGAACAGGTCGACCACCCCTCCGGCCCTGCAGGCGAGACGGTAGTCTTCAAGCCAGTGGACGGGTTTCGTTTCTCTGTTGTCTCGGCTGATGGTAGTCGGGGCGCGGAATCTTTGCGGAAACTTTGCGCGCCAGATGAGCGATCCAAATGCTCTAGGCCCGACCCCATCACGGCCTGGGCTCATGGAGTCGAAGGAGCGCATCGGTAGTAGCGGTCAAAGGAGCGCCTCCGCCGAGACTCGACGCGAAGCTCGCTCCTAGCCTGTCGCCGGGCGTCGATGGTGCCACGGGCATCGCGGTCGGGGCCGAGTCGCGGTTGGACCGACCCCTCGTGGTGTCGAGGGTTTCGTTCCTCGACTCGGCTATCGCGCATCGAGCTTCCCCGATCGTGGGATCAGCGGTTGCTTCGTGTCTTCGACTGCTGGGGCCGCAGAGATGCTTCTGGTTGCTGAAGCGCGCTGCCGAGGTAAAAGCGCACGCGGTCGTACACTTCCCTCAGTGTTGGATCCTCGAGAGCGGCAGTCTCGTTGAGGATGCACGCTGCTGCCGCGAGGTTCTCAAGCGGAGTGTCAAAGGTTGGCGGCCCTACAACTACGATCCACTGGTAAGTGGACCGCCCCCAGGCCCGAGCGGCGTCGCTAGGTCCGGCTATAGCTTTGCCGTGAGGCTCGGGGCTGTCGGTTCATCTCGGGCGCGGTCGAGCCTGATCAACGGCGTCCACCGTGGGGCGCGGAGACGGGTTGACGCCTGGTGTGTTGCCGGGAGTCACTGGTTCCCCGCCCTTAGGGGCATGCAGAGTGAAGCACTCCCTCGACGGGTCGTGCCCCAGAACGGTGTGGCTCCATCGACGTCGCGTGGCACGCGTCCTGCGCGGAGCCTGAAGGCGAAGCTCGCCGCCTTCGTTGGCGATGAAGTTCAGGCTCTCGAAACGAAAGGCCTGTTCAAAGGCGAAGGTGAGGACGCGCCACGACCGGCCATCTTCGGTGGTGGCGACCGTGAAATCCCCAAAGCGAAGGTCGGAGACTGAAGTGTTTTCCACGACGGTGAAGAGGGAAGCCATCGAAAAGGCGAAGCGAGCGCACACCAAAAAAGCCCTCCTTCCTGGCGCACCAACTGTCGGCGTTCTGACCACCGGCACAGTACAAAATACGATCGAAGAAGTGGTGTGCCTTTGTATTCGATGTGACTTAGTCTACTGAAGACTCAAGGGAGTTTTTTACCTGGTTCGAGCCACCTTGAACGGTGTAATACTCTACGTCCAAAAGATGGTTTATATCAGTGGATGAGTACAAAGGGTCGGACTCTCTCTTCGAGAGAGGATCCGGCGTCTAGGTCGTGGGGTGCTCAATACACGTGTTCGTGGGGTTACCCGCGCGTGCAGCGGTTGCACGCGAGAGCTCAGGGTTTTGACCTCTCTCTATCGCTCCCCAGACCCCTTTTATATAGGGCAGCTCGGGGTTACAAAATAGTAGGCTCTATGTGGTTTTACTGTCTCGCTGACAGGTGGATCCTCCACTGACGTCGTCATCATTCGTTACGCCCATGCGGAGGCGTGGTCCGTCGCATCGCACGTCGCGTCGGGTACTGTAGCGTCAGTTCGGTACTGTAACGTCAGCCGCAGTGCCGTCGGGTCTTGTCCGTTGACTCTCGCGGCCCGTCCGGTACTGTAGCGTCAGCCACAGTGCCGCCGGGTCTTGTCCGTTGACTCTCGCGGCTCGTCCGGAACTGTAGCGTCAGCCACAGTGTCGTCGTGATGAACCCGTCCTGTCCTGTTGGGACGGTAGGCGGTTGGCTGCCGGAATAAATACGACATAATGTCGCACCTACCCCTAGAGGTCGGCCACCAGAGTTGGCCTTCAAAGATCGGCGTCATCGTACGTCTTAGCGCTAGATGTGGCTAAGACTTAACTTTCGTAGATCGTTGCCTCGGAGTTTGGACCGCGCATTTGTGTATCGTCGTCCGACCTTAAATCGCTCGAGATCTTGACCCACGTGTACGAGTATGAGTCAACAAATACCTGAGGAGGACGGGTCTTCAGCTGCGAGTGGGCAGGGATAGGCTGACTTACTGCATTTTTACGGACTGGGATCGTCGGCAGTCAAACTGCCAGCAGTCGATCCCAGCAGTCGACCTATCTACCGTTCATCGCCGCATGAGTCATCCTACGGCTACCACTTCCTCGCGTTAGGTACAGGCTGTACAGCCCAAAGCGAGCAGCTAGAGTCCAATCCAATAAAAAAAATAGTTAAGATCCCATTTGGAAGAGAAGAATGAAAAATGTAATAGAAAAAAATTAAGAATTAGAAAAATTGTAGGAATACTAGAAGTGTGAAAATCATAGGAATACAAAACAGATGAAAACAAATTAAGATTTTTGGAATGCAAAATAGAAATACAGGAATAAAAATGTTAGTGAAACTTTGAGTTTCTCCAAGTTCTGAGAAGTCCAGTCATTTGAATTTAAATTTATTTTTGAATAATTATTTTTTTGGAAATTCAAGAAAGTTTTCTCAAATTTTCAAAGTTTCTCAAAATTATCTTATTAGTTTTGTCTCGTTGAACTCTTTATGTTGTCTCGTCGAACTCTTTATGTAAGTGTTCTTCGAGTTACTTCGAGTTGTAAGTTTAGAAAGTTTAGTCTTGTAATTTGACATGAATTTAATTTTGAACGGTTAATTTTCAAAAATATAAAAAAGTTCCTTCAAGTTTCTAAAATTTTCCAAATTATTCTGTTAGTTTCGTTTCATCGATCTCTTTGTTTAAGTTTAGAACTTTTTTTTTAATTTAACTGTCATTCTCATTTCCTAAGAAACATTGTCTCTTCGCAATTCATTTCTATATCTATCTCTTTCCTCCTTATTTTATATATATTATATTTTTTTCACCTCTTTTAATTATCATATCAGACCTAAGCATTGGAGAGAAACTAGTATTTTTATTTGTAGGCATATTAACGGCTCTGTATTTCTCGTAGCTGCTGGCTAGGCTGTATATCCACCACGGGCAAGGAGTGACCGTAGGATGGCTTATGCGGCGATGGACGGCAGGGAGGCCGACTGCTGGGATCGACTGCTGGCAGTTCGACTGCCGACGAACCCAGTCCCTTTTTTACTGGGCAGCGATCGACTGGGCACGGATCGGCAGCCACATCCACCCAATGTTCCTCATTCAAAGGTGCTCTTTCGCTCGCGACAACACATGTTCAAAGCATTTTGGGCTGATGAAATAGTACCCTCTGTTCTAAAATATAAATATTTTTAATTTTAGTTAAAATCAAATTTTTATCACTTTAACTATTAATAATATATAAGTAATAATGTTTTATCATAATAAAAATTATATTTTTAAATTTATTATGACATAAGTTTTCATAAAAAATATATTTTTAAATTAGAAGTTATGTAATTTTTAAGACTTTATTTAAATCTAAAAATATTTATATTTTAGAACGGAGATAATATTTTTTAAAAATATTTTTTGCTGTAAAAAGTAGTTCTTGTTGTAAAAATATTTAAATAAAGTTGATAGTGAAAATAAAATATGACCAATTTTTATTCAACAACATACGAGTGATTTCCCTATAATATTGAAACTATATGTTTAGCTTTCGGACTGTGGGGGGCGACAGCGGTGGGGTGGACCATGACTCCATCTGGACAATCCGAGCCGGGGAGGGGAACGATGCTTGCCTGCGCCCTCCTCGGGTAGGCGGCGTGGGTTGTTTCGCTCGTGGTGCATGAACGTTGAGGATTAGACTTCGGTGGAATCTGACGGTTGAGACTATTAAAAGCGACGAGGCGCAATGAGCACTCGATTCTTCAGGTTTCATTTAATATCTTTGTTTTTAAATTGATGTTATTGTTGATTTTTAAAATAAATTTTGATCATTTATTTTATTTAAATTTTTTTAATAAAATTATATGTTTTATTTTAATTTGATTTATCATTAGAGTTATTTGAATCACAACTTTAAAAATTACAAAAAATTAATTTTTTAATATTTAATAAGATAAATGATAAAAGTTGATGTTAAAAATCAACAGCAACATCAATTTAAAAAACAGAAAGAGTTATTTTGCATATCAATTTAAAAAACAGAAAGAGTTATTTTGCATACCTTTATGTTGAATAATTCAATTCAAAAAACGGAAGGAGCAACATCAACAGCAACATTGCGCACATTTATGTTGGATAATTTAATATTTTATTTCTTTAATTTAACAAAGAAAAGTGTTGTTTTGCACCGGAGTAATATTAAGCACACATAATCACATTGTCACCACATCTGGAGCATTTCAGTGTATCATTGTCACAAGCAGTACCTACATGGCAATGATTGACAAGAAAATAAACATGGGGATTTTTATAAAAGAGAAATTTAGATCAATACCATCCCGAGGTGTACAGGGTTGTAAAATACTATCTTAAAGTTTTAGACAGAAAATTACCATCACAAAGCTATTTTGCATGACCTTTTTTATAAAATAAAAAGGGCGTGATCTGGGCACATCAATCAGTTATGTTGCTTGGACCTGGTTTTAGTCATCATTTTATTAACACAAATCATAACATAGTCTTAATTTATGCCGCCAACTCACTAGCAACACAAACTCATGTCCAATGGACATGTCAAGTAACAAAGAAATTTCAGGTCCGAAGGGAATATAATTATATATTTCAGCCCTAAAATGAAATTCGGGCCCACATTTCACAAAAATATCACGGTACTGCTAGTTTTCAGCTAAACCAAGTTTGTGATGGTGTTTTTCAAGTCTAGAACTTTGCTGCAGTATTCTCCAACAGTCACTTTGAAATGATATTTATCAAAATTTCTCAATATAAACGGCAGAAGTGATGGATAATAAAACTGAAGACTAATATGCTCTGTCCATTTGTAAACCTGGGGCAGTTTTCTACGGTGGTGAAAAACTGCCTCTGTTTTCCTCTCCCGCCCAAATTTCTGATTTCCCATCCCGCCTGGATCTCTGAGCATACAAATCTCCCACAGCCTGAAATCCCTCCCCGAATTTTGTTTCCTTTTTCCCACCTCCCCCAATTCTCGCACAGTTTCTTCGTTCTCCTCAACGAACCATTCTACCCATTACCTCCACGTTGCCACAACTGGGTGCCGCCTCCTCCATCCAGGACGCAATCCAGGGCGTCGCGTCCTCCTCAATCTATAGCTTCACCTCAGCCTGCATCAAGGGCAATGCCTCGTACTGAGGCCAACAGCGCCGGTGACGATGCCACTTGCTTGGGTACAGGTGACGACGCTGTTCTGTTGGGCGCCTGCAATCCCATTACTCGCATGAAAGCCGGTCAATATGTTGAAGCCACCCTTGAACTCGAAGATGACCATGGATTCACTCGTCCATACAGTTCCAGCAGGTAAGGGACGGCTCCATCTACTGCTTGGGTATGGGGAATTCCAATGTTATTTTGTTTGTTTAGTTCATAGATCGAGAAATGGCTGGGGAGCAGTTATTAGAATGTTGCAACACTGCTTGTTTTTCTAAAACCAAACAAATCATGGTTGTGTTGAAAATTATAGAGCAAACTGCAGTTATAAAAATCTTAGTTCTGAAAACAAATTGATTTATTTGGGGGTAATGACATGGACCTGTTAAAGTTTCTGAATTTTGTTCATTGCTAAATCAGGCGTGGTTGATTGCAGGCCTGTGTATTATTTTGCTGCATTTAGCTAGACTGACACAATATGCCTAGCCTTGGCAATTCAGTTTAATACTCTAAATATTGAATGATAGATTCATATGAACATGAAAGACTAGAAAATTCAGTACAAGAAACCAATTTGTTTATTGATAAAATTTCTTTCATAAAGGGGAGCTATGCTTCTTTCAGTTCAAAATGTTTATTTATCAACATTTACACATGTGTATGCAGTGCCAGTGACAGAAGAATGGGCGAAAACTGGACTCTATATGTCCACTGCAAGAGTGGACTTCCAAATACAAAGTATGTAATGTTCAAACTTGATAGGGCTGATATAAATTTTGCAACCTTGGCATCTCCTAAGGACCAGCTTGGATATACTGTTTGAGACTTCTTATACTACAAGAAGTGATGCAGCCGTGATGTAGCTACACTTGAGGCCATCGATTATACCAGAGATGCAGAGATATTTGCTATTTTAGCACTCTCAACAACGGGCTTGACGAAACGGCACTTTCAATATGGGCTTCTCTAAAATAGCACTTTTAACATTGACACACCGTTATAATAGCACTATACATCATTTTAAACTTCTTTCAACTTCTTTTTAATCTGTTAATCATATTAATAGTGAAACTACCTCTGATATCAATACTTTTGCTAAGATACATAATATGTTTAGAAAATATTATACCAACCTTTAATTTTTTTTGCGAAAAGGACAGTACAAAAACTAAATATTTAACGTTAAAAAGTGAAAAATTAATTATCATTTTTTAAACATACTAAATATTTAAAAACAATTGTAGTGTCGTTTTTCATATTTTTTATATTTATTACTTTCAAAAAATATAAATATTTTTACATTTTTATGCTAAAATATTCATTTTTAATACCTTTTTTCAAAAAAATAAAGGTAAACATGTTATGTATCTTAGCAATAGTATTGGTATTAGGAGTAGTTTCACCTTATTAATATGGTTAGCAAAAAGTTTAAAATGATATATAGTGCTATTATAACAATGTGTCAATGTTGAAAGTGCTATTTTAAAGAAGGCCACATCGAAAGTGCCGCTTCATCGAAGCCCGTTGTTGAGAGTGCTAAAATAGCAAATATCTCACAAAATAATGAGAGGGAGAGGGAAATCAGATTGTTACTGACGAAGGAGCAAGAAACAGCCCCAACAGTTAGCACAACACCCATAAAAAAATCCAAGGCAGCAGATGCTGAATGGTCATGAACCATTTACAGATGAACCGATTGATGAGTACAAGGACTGGCTTGCGAAGCTTCAAGATGAAACAGACACGGGTATAATCTGTAACTTGCTGCACTCATCACAATTGATACTACAGAATTATTGCATTTCACCTTGCTTTGGCATATTCTTTAAATGCAGATTTAAGGGATGATTTCAGAGAGGAATCCATAAAATCCTACTCCCTCCGTCCCAAATTATAAGTCATTTTAGAGCTCTCAAGTTTTCCCAAATTATAAGTCATTCTCACTTCCCAATACACTTTCTCTCTTTTCAATACTTCTCTATCTCTATCTCTCTCCTCGTTTTCAGCACATTCCACCTTTTTTACTCTCCTTAATTCCCGTGCCCGAACCCAAAACGACCTATAAATTGGGACGGAGGGAGTACAAAGAATGGTTGAGGCATAAAGGCTGTCTTCCAGAAATCTGTAAGTCAACATGTTTCAGAATTTACAGAAATATATTTTTTTTTGGATATAGACATCTTATATGACTAACTATTTTTTAAATGTGTCTAGTATCATATATAGATGAGCAGACCAGTAACGAGGTCACAGATGAAGAAGAAAAAAGTCATGATAGCCCAACACAACCAACAGAGTGGCCTTCTTATGCTCGACAGAATAAGAAACAGAGAAATGGTTTGTTGCTTCTTACAATTTTTTTTTTGTATTTCCAAATCTGTTTTACTGAATCTCAAAGATTATTTCTATTCCTACTATTTTTGAAGGAGGTGGTGGCCAACAGGCCAAGAGAAGGGGACGTGGTACTCTAAAAGGATTAGCAGCAGCGAACAAGAGAATTAGAGGTTGTTTGCGGAAACTAAAGATCCAATTTTCAACAAAGCTTGGAGGCCCTGTTGGAGAAAACTCCCGTACATTTGTAGATGAAGTGGTAATGTTTACAAGGAAGAGGGCTCCACTAATTGGAGTGAGAAGCTGGAAAGATTTGAAGCAAGATGTCAAAGATGAAATATCAAATGATATATTGGTACTTTCCCTAACCATGTGTTGTATTTAATAACTGTGTGGGACAAAAGAAATTTCAGTAAAAAGATTAATATTGTCATTATTTATATATTTTTGGCACCATAATAATAGGTATGGATCATGATAGGCTTTACATTAATGAAACTACCTTATTTGTTTCAAATGCTAGCTGCCACTAGCCAGTGCAAAATAAACCTGGGAGCACAATAAGCACATTGCCTAACCCGTTATTTTTTGGTCATACCTCTTGGTACTACAATAACAGAACTGTTACAAAACCTTGGTATTGAGCAATGGGCTGTGAATTGATTAGTGTCTGCAGGTATAGTGCACTTGAAATACAACACATGGATCACTGAACATTTGTATCTTTCGTGAACTAAATAACTGTTACATTTATTCTATTACAAATCGTTGTATGCTTTGGATAGAAGCAAGTTGATGGAAAGGGCCCCAACCAGCCGACAGCATGCTACAGATTACAGATTGGGTAGAAGGATCTTTTTTTCTTTTTCTTTTTGTATGCTAGAAAGGTCATTCTTAATCCTAGACAGCACTCGATTTACTTCCTTCAGTCGTTTTACTTGCTTCCATTCTGTTCCCATTTTAATTGCCAGTCTACTTGTCTACTTCATCTAAAAAATAGGCAACTGTCTTATCTGTCATACATTGATATTATTTAAATTTTTATAGAATTTATAGATTAAGTAGTGCTGCAGGCATGACACATTTGATGTTAGTATTTGATACACTGCTTATCCAGTTTTGACATGTCTTTAATATTATTTTAGATTAAACCTTGTCTTGTAATTGAAACAGGCCAGATGGGATGGGACTTTGAAAACACAGAGAATCCAGTGGAAAAGATTTGGAGGGTTGCTTGAGAGCGGTACAGAGGATGGCGATCAACATTTAGCTCTACGTACAAGGCAACACATATGCTGAACGAATGAGGAATAAGCCAGAAGATATAGAGATTGTTGAGTGGCACTATTTGATGCTATATTTTGGTACAGAAAAATTCCAGATTCAGTGAATTTTATTTTATTTTTCCAGAAATACCATTCATAAATATTGCTATGTTCATTGATCTAGCTGAGCTTTTGCAGAAGGTTAGCTACCAAAACTCCACAAACTGTCACCAATAGAAGACCAAGCACCTGATGGGATCGAAACCTTTCTCCCAATTGAGCTATGGGCAGGTAATCATGCTTGCAGGTACACTAAATCTGTACTGTTTCTAAAATGACATAATATTTATATATATATCACATTCTTGACATGTTAGAGAGACCCGAAAACTGGTGAAGAGCCAAGTGATTTGCATTTGTGGATGGCTACTCACACAAAGGATGGCCTGTACTGTTTCTAAAATGACATAATATTTATATATATATCACATTCTTGACATGTTAGAGAGACCCGGAAACTGGTGAAGAGCGAAGTGATTTGCATTTGTGGATGGCTACTCACACAAAGGATGGCCAATGGTCAAACACCGCATCTCAGGCTGTCTATGTGAGTACTACATTTTTTAAAACTTCTAGACTTATTAAGTAATATTATGAATGTTTTCATCTTTTCAATTGATCTAATCCTTTGTATTCTTTTTATACTAGAATGATGTACTTGATAAATTTTTTGAAAGAGGCAATGTCAGAAAGGGATGTTCTTACTGTAGAAGAGGAAAATATTATTTTCCAGTCGGCCTATAAGGAAAGCATGAGAAGCAAATCATCTAGACCTCATGCTCATGGATACATGGCAAAATATCCAACACGAAGCCAGTTATTGAATGACAAACTTGAATAACAAGCACGTTCTGCAGCAGCAGCCTAACATAGAAACAACAAGCTTCAAGATAAGGTGCAAAAGTTAGAAGAAAAACGTGAAAAAGATGCTGGTGAAAGGGAAATAGAAAAGAAAGAACTTAGGCAAGCCCTCAGGGAAGAACTCAGACAAGAGCTCAGCCAAGAACTGAGGCAAGAGTTTCTTTCTTTGATAGCGCAACAGCATAAAGACACCAGATAGACGGTAAAAATATTTGCAAAATATTTAGTCTTTTATGTATATACAAGGTATGTGTGCTGATATTTTAACTACATTTTTATGAGTAGGCTGACCTAGAAACCATCCATACACCGGAGGTTGCTGCAAGGCTAAGCAAGGTGAACAATGACAATGACTCAGATGAACAAAACAATGTATTACCACAGGTAACGATAAAAATGCTCAAATGGTTCTTATCATCATTGATTTGTACAGAAAAGTGACAGTTTCTTAAATAGCTAACAACTATTTCAAACAACATTACTTTTCAGACTCAAACATTACTTTTGTACAGACACAAAGTAATAGTGTCTTAATCACTTTGATTCAAATATACTTCATGAATTAAATAGCTACTACCTCTGTTCCAAAATATAAGCATTTTTAGGTTTGGATAAGGTCAAAATCTTTTTAACTTCTACCAATAATATTTAGAAAAATTACATAATTTTTAGTATAAAAATATAATTTTTATGAAAGTTTATTTAATGATGAATCCAAAAAATATAAATTTTATATGATAAAATATTATTAATTATATATTATTGGTGATCAAAGTGATAAAAGTTTGACTTTGATTAAACCTAGAAATGTTTATATTTTGGAACAGAGGAAGTAATATTTATCAAACAACATTACTTTTGCAGACTCAACCAGAAAGCAATCTGACCACAGCAAAAGAAAATAGGCAATCTCCACGGCACACTAGATCTGATGCTCTTAGTAGAAATCTTTTCAATACCAACAGTGACAATGCGCCAACAACTTTTATTTCTTCACGGAAACTGTTGAATATGGCTAAAAACCGTGCATGAGGAAGAACGATATGAAGCACATCTCTTCCATCCTTTCTCACTTGTTTTTACTTTCACTAAATTTTTTTCATCTGCTGGCCACGGGCTATGGATGTTCTATGGTCATGCCTAGTCATTTTGGAATTAGTGTGGTTTTGTTTAAAACAATAGAGTATATTTTACATATAGCCTTGTCCTGTTTGGGGTGTGTTGACCTTCCTTGCTTATTGTTTCTATTATTTAGTTATATGTTACAAATAAGTAGTTTGAAGTTCTCTCATATTTTGTGCTGCTTGTAACTAGAATGGGCATGCATTTAATATTTAAATAACTAATCATGGTCTCACAGAATTTTTTTTCTAAACCAAATAAAAGACTATGTAGGA
>BCLG01002338.1:62460-76651 GCA_001602295.1 Zoysia matrella | reverse complement strand
GGGGGGGGGGAGACGGGTGGAAACGGCAGGCGGTTTCCCTTTCTACCGCGGGAGCTCTCAATTTATGGGGGCCGACGGCGGCGAGGTGCTGGTCTCATGCTCACTGCCCGCCTCCGCCCGGTGGTGCTCTCCGGCCTCTGCTCAGGTCGTTCGGTACGGTTGCTGATGCGTTTGCGTTGGGTGGCCGAGCTTAATCACTCTCGAGTCACGCGCCGACGGGCAAACCAACGCCTCGGGATTGCGCATCTGATCGCGTGTCCTAAACAAAATATCTGATGATATCTGTCTCGTGATTAGTAGTGCGTGATTTCAAGTTGATCTCTGGATCTCGATGCGTAATTGTCGATTTTGACGGCAGTGACGGAGATGAAATGGTAAGTCTCTGTGTCACTCCGATGCATGCTGATTTTTCCCGGAGTAATGTTTCAACGAGTGGTTCTTCCCCGCAACTCAACTGTAGAAACTGCCCGTTCGTGTTATTCTAAAAAAAAAAAAAAACTGCCCATTCGTGTTTGGGCCTGCAAGTTGAGCGGACACGCTGTGCTTTACTGGGTCCGCTGAGCATTGCATCGCAGAGCAGAGCGAAGGCCTTGCTGCATTGCAGTTCACAGCGAGTAGGCATACATGTTCCTTGCGGAGGATGCACACACGAAGTCATCAGCACAAGAGAAAGGAATCGCTCACGGCTGAAGCGATCGATCGACCCAAGCAGCCATGCCAACTGGAGTGAGGCGTACCTAGGATTTTGATTTTAGTGAAGATATACCGTAATATTTTTTACATATATAATTTAATATAAATTTTTATATAAAATCGTATAATTTATATATATATTTACACACATCTAAAATTTTAGTTATGTCATAGTATACGTGACCCACCGCTAGGAACGCGAGATGCCAAGCTAGCCTACCTTGTTCTCCTCGCACAAGCAGGCGCACCTTCCGCCGAAGCAATTCCTCCCCTCCTTCCGTGCGGCACTCTTCCAAGTTCCCCCGCCACCCAAGTTACTTCTGAACAATCCACCCAAGTTGCTTCGGAACAATCCACCCAAGTTATAAATCCAAACAAAGTGAGGCTTCCTGCACCCTCAGCTCATCCCGTTCATCTGAAACACTGATCCATCCCAGGGAGTTGATAAATCCACCCTTCGAACACTCCAGCCACAAAGCCCAAAAGCAAGTCCGCGCCATGGCCGGCGCCGCCGGGCGAACGTACGTCGACTTCACGCCGCCGCACAGCCTGCAGGAGGAGCACGACAAGGTGGTCCTGCGCGTCGACCTCTCCGCCGAAGGCAAACGCTAAGCTCGCACACATTCTGTGTCTTCCGTCAATTGTTCGCTGCTTGCAGCTCTAATACCTGTCGGTCGAAATTAAATGTCGCGGTAGTTGGTGAACATGCATGCCTGTACGCAGGTTTCAAGAAGGAGCAGCTGAGGGTGCAGACCGACAACTACGGGAGGCTGAGGATCAGCGGCGAGCGCCCGCTCCGCGCCGACAGCAACCGGTGGAGGCGCTTCAGCGAGGACTTCCACGTCCCCGAGGGCTGCGACGCCGGCGCCGTCCGCGCCAGGCTCGAGAAGGGTGGCGTCCTGCTCATCACGATGCCGAGGCTGTCACCAACCCCGACCCAGGATCCGACGGCGGCGGCAGGGGCCAGCGCTTGCCACACCGAAGACACGCAGAACGACCACACCGGTCCACGGCAGGAAGCACCGCTTGCCACAGCTGCTGCTGGAGCCGGGGAAGAGCGCAAGGAAGATCACAAGGAGGAGGATGGTGCCCGTGGCGCGTCATCGGAACGTCGTGGCCAAGACGAACAGCACGCCACGAGCAGTAACGCTGGAGGGGCTGCGTCGGACGGCCGGCCGGCGTACGGGTTCGCCAAGAGCCGGAAGGGGGTGGTATGGGCCATCGTTGCCGTGATCCTGGCCCTTGTTGGCGCCGGCCTGTACGCCAGGTTCAAGCTGATGGATCCGTCGGCGGAGACAGCGCCGACAGGCAGTCAGATTGTTCCTTTCTCCGACCATTGATCGTGGGGCGACGGTGACGACAATACCTGATACTACAACTGAATATGGTGTGTACAGATTCGATGATTGTGCGCATATTCCCTGTTAAAGCCAAAAAGAAAATATCATACTTAATTGGAAATAAGTGGAAACACGAGTGAAATAGGATTGATGTGAGCATTCTATGTCTGAAGCAATTTAAACTGTGATGGCGATGCCATCTTCCCATTTGAAACAATGCCATCATCGCATTGGTTGGCGCTTACTCGAGAGACCCGTTTTCCTCACGGGACAAGCACTTCCCTGTCTCAGTTGACAGGCACCGGACGTTCACAGGGGAGACCGGGCGTGTGCGCCGCCGGAGTCAATCGATTCTCTAGACCGCGACCTCGTCCACAACCTGCCACTGTAATTAACGGACGGCCAGGCACTGTGCAGCGCCCAATTCCATCAGACCTGTTGACGACGTGCGACACACTGCCGTCTCTGGGCGACGAGCTGTTAACGAACGTTCAGCGTCAGTCCCTCTCTGCTCTGCGCCAATGGCTGCGTTGGTGATTGCGTGGACACGGAAAGCTGGAACAGGCTTACCATGTCACAGGCGTCAGTCGCCTAGCTGATGCGCTTGCGTCCCCAACCTCTGTTTCCAGCCATGGCGCGAGGTGCGGATCTCGATCGGATCTGCATGGTGATAGCTCGACTGTCCAGTAGTGCAAACGTCGCAAGATATCCTGAAACTCATCTCCGTCGCGTGTAAACGATGCCGGCCGCGGAGGAGAGGAGGCTTATTGAAGCCGGGAACGAGCCAGATGGCTGGACCGTGAGGCGGCGATGTAACGGAGCACACACCGCCGCGCGGCGGCCGGTCCCTATCCTGTCGCCGCCCGCCTGCCCGCGGCTGGCAGCTCGTAGTACGCCACGGTGCCCTGGGCAATACGTCGTCGTGAGGCCGGCATGTGTGGAAGACGGCAGCCCGGGCGCCGCGCCCGGCCACGCACCCGCTTTCCCGCGCAATCAATGCGCGGGTCACACGTCGCGCCGCGCTGGCGCGCCCCTGCCCTTCCGTTGCCTCCGCCGTCGCTCTCCGACCACCGGCCCGCCTCACCTCGCACCATCTCTTCCCAGGCCTAAGCTTAGCTTGTCCATCCCTGTAGCCCGCGCGCGTTCCGGGTGGGTTTAAATACCAGCCGCAGGACGGGCGCACGGCCGCCAGTGTAAAGCAACAGTTGCAGTTACAAGTTGCAACTTGCAACACCCGTTCATGCTCACGTTACTCACGTAGCACGGTGATGGAGTCGATAACGGAGCGGCCGATGACGGTCGACGCCGCTAGCGGCGGAGCGACCGGCATCGGGCGGACCAAGTCGGAGCAGCTGGCGCCGCCGCAGTCGACGCTGAGCCGGACGGGGTCGGCGCCGGAGACGGGGCGGAGCGCGAACGAGGTAACTGGCCAGCAGCCAGTCGCGCAAGTCCAGCGTCGGCGGCGCCGCCGGGAGGAGGCAGCGGCAGCGCTCGGCGTCGGTCGGCGGCGCCGGCGGGAACAGCAACAGCCACATCCGCAAGTCGCGGAGCGAGCAGCTGAAGCTGGACGTGGAGGAGCTGGTCAGCAGCAGCGCCGCGCTCAGCCGCGCGTCCAGCGCCAGCCTCGGGTTCTCCTTCACCTTCACCGGCTTCACGCCGCCGCCTCGGGACGTCTCCTCCCCCGCCGGCGCCCCGCCCTTCAGCGACGACGAGAGTACGCGCCACCACCTCTTTTACGTGACACGTATAGCTAGCGTCATAGATCATTCCGAAGATGGACTGCCTTGCTGCGTGCAGTGATGGACCTCGAGGCCGGCACACGGCGTAAGAGGCTCATGACGGAGCCGACCTTGCCGATATACCTCAAGGTATGCAAGCAGATCTAGAGACGAAAACCACGCAAGCCTCATCTCAGAAAGACGCTATATATATTTGCATCGATCAAAACTGATAAGTGCCTCGGTGCAGTTCGCTGAGGTGAAGTGCAAGGTGGTGGTGAAGGGTTTCCCGAGGGAGATCCTGAGCGGCATCTCCGGGTCGGTCTCCCCCGGCGAGGTGCTGGCGCTGATGGGCCCGTCCGGCAGCGGCAAGACGACGCTGCTCAGCATCCTCGGCGGGAGAGCCCCCAGCGCCGACACCGTCGAGGGCGCCATCTCGTACAACGACGAGCCGTTCTGCAAGTCCCTCAAGCGCAGGTAATCTACTTACTGGTACTCCTAGCTGCGTGCCGTGCGTGCGAGGGCATGCACCGTGGCCTCAACTGCACGGCCGATCGCGTTGATTAGATAGTTTGGCTTATTATTAAGTAATTGTGCGGTCAGTAGCTTTCGACGAGTTAAGTCGATCGATGAGGTGTACGTTGCTAATAGCTACAGGTACGTGTTACTCGTAGCTGTGTCTGTGTAGATAATAAAGGGCAGCTTAGCTAGCTCCCTAGCCATGGATCACGGTTAACCTGCTGATCCAGTAACTGTTCATGGATCCTTTCTCCCTTCGCTTGCTTGCAGTAGCTTCTGCTGATAGCTTGATTCTAAGAGCCTTTTTAATACTCGCAAAAAATAAAACATAAAAATCTGCATGTTTTTTGTTGAAAGAACAAAAATCTGCATGTTCGACGAACCTTTTTACATGCGACCCGGCGGCTCGTCTCCCCCCTCAAACTCCATCGGTGGATTTCCGGGAACCACCTGGTGCATGGTGCGGACGGGCGGCTCCACCTCTTTTGGGTGTGGCGCACCTCTCCCGTCCCCATCGGCCATCATGCCACGACCTGTGCAGCAGCCTCATGTTTCGTCGCGGTCGCGACTTGTCAATAGCTCATCGCCGCGAGCGCTACCTTTGAGAAGGCTACTGGTTGGTGTCCACGGCTCAGAAAACCAGTGATTTAGGTGTAACCGCCAATCTTTACCTTTGTCATTCGCGGCGCTACAAATGCTATTCCTGCGTGCTATGCCTGTAGCCTGTTCGATAAATTTCCTGAGCCAAATGTGCTTACCATTTCCCACGCATGTTCCACGTTTCGTGAGCGGGCAAATATAAGTCCCTTACAGCATACGGAGTAACTGGAATTTTGACAACAGATGAGGACCAGAGTTTTAGATCAGTAACATGAAGCAATCTTGACGTGGAAAGTCAAGGGATTTATAAAGTCTAAAGAGTATCGAGAAATGAATCTGGAAGCCCTCCTCTGTGCATGACTCCTTTTTATGTTGTGTTACATCATATAGAAATGTTTAAATGATTTTACGAACAGTGGTCTTGCAGTGTAATATGTATAAGAACCTGTCCTTTCTAGTTCGTATGTTTAAATGATTTGCGTGTGGCTTGCAGGATAGGATTTGTGACGCAAGATGATGTTCTCTTTACTCATCTTACTGTGAAGGAGACATTGACTTATGCTGCACTACTTCGACTCCCAAAAACAATGACTAGGCAACAAAAGGAAGAACGGGCTATGGACATCATATATGAGCTTGGACTTGAAAGGTAGCCCTCGTATTCTTACATTTCTTGCACTCCTGTCCAACTTACCACCTGTTCTTAGAAATTAGCTTATTCGCTTGTATTCAAAGCTGCCAGGACACAATGATTGGAGGGTCTTTTGTGCGCGGGGTTTCGGGGGGTGAACGGAAAAGAGTTTGCATTGGAAATGAGATTTTGATCAATCCGTCCTTGCTGTTTCTTGATGAACCAACATCTGGACTGGATTCAACTACAGCTTTACGGATAGTTCAACTTCTACATGACATAGCTGAGGTGACGTGGAAGTAATTCCACATTATCTGGTACTCGCATTATTTCATTTCCTCTTTAACTTGGTTACTTTCTGCAGGATGGGAAGACTATAATCACCACAATCCACCAGCCATCTAGCAGACTGTTTCATAATTTTGACAAGCTTATCCTTCTGGGCAAAGGAAGTTTGCTATACTCTGGGAAGGCATCTGAAGCCATGCCCTACTTCCAGTCCATTGGATGCACCCCACTTATTGCAATGAACCCAGCAGAGTTTCTACTGGATCTCGCCAATGGCAACACTGCTGATGTTTCAATCCCTTCTGAGTTAGATGACAAGGTGCATATGGAACATCAGAATTTGGATGATTCCAACAATGACTGCAGGCCATCAGCACAGTATTTTCATGAGGTGAACAATGAAAACTGTGCTGATGTTACGATATAAAACTTTCCATTGTACTGTATTGAACAATTTATATGTGATGTATGCAGTATCTGGTTGATGCTTATGAGACTCGAGTGGCGTATAAGGAGAAACAGATGCTTCTAGCACCACTTCCAATTAGTGACGATTTGAAGGCGATAATAACATCATCAAAGCGAGAGTGGGGCACAAGTTGGTGGCAGCAATATTCCATCCTCTTCTGTAGAGGACTAAAGGAAAGACGGCATGACTATTTGAGCTGGATGAGAATCACTCAGGTCATAGCAACATCGATTATCTTGGGTCTACTGTGGTGGCATTCTGATGCCAGCACACTAAAAGGCCTTGAAGATCAGGTGCACACACACAACTTGCTGTTTGATTCGTTTAACTAAATTCAGTTGGTTAAGCTACACTCATGCAATTAATATTTTGTCTATGCAGGCTGGTTTGCTGTTTTTCATTGCTGTGTTTTGGGGTTTCTTTCCAGTATTTACTGCTATTTTCACATTCCCTCAAGAAAGGGCAATGCTGAACAAGGAGCGTGCAGTTGACATGTACAAGCTCAGTGCATACTTTTTGGCCAGGACAACAAGTGATATACCGCTTGACCTTTTCCTCCCATTCATATTTATGGTGATTGTTTACTTCATGGCCGGCCTCAAAGCAACAGCCACACATTTCTTTCTTAGCATGTTGACTGTATTTCTCAGCATAATCGCTGCTCAGGTATGTAACTCAGAGCTAGTCCCACTATGCAATAATTTTCCATGTCTTGTTTTACCCTTTCTGATGTCTCTGGATCTGTAATGAGGACGTGCATTCACATATGAGATTGTGAAAGATTGTAATAAAAATCATTCTGGGTCATTTATTAGTACGTTTGGACAGAGCAAAAGATGAATAGAGGCACCAGTTGAAGATGATCCTCGTTAATCATAACCAGTGAACCTTGTTTAATTTTAGACTTGTATTAACAGTGATTCTTTCTGGAACTGCTACTCTCAACAAATAATATGCTATGCAGGGACTAGGATTGGCAATTGGAGCTTCCCTGTTGGATATCAAGAAGGCGACGACCCTAGCTTCAGTTACAATCATGACGTTCATGCTAGCTGGAGGGTTCTTTGTAAAGGTGAGGGCAAGCACCGTTCTTTTTTTGTAATGCAGCGCTGAATTAACACTACTGCACGGTACACATACAGAAATGTACACTAGTCTCGTAGATACAGGCACGTGGCTTGGATCACTACCTAACTCTGTCATCTGCACCGTTGATGCTCTGCAGAGGGTTCCACCGTTCATCTCCTGGCTCCGCTATCTATCCTTCAACTACCACACGGACAGGCTCCTGCTGAAGGTGCAGTACGATCCTGTGCCGGACATTCTGACCACCACTGCGCATATGGACAACGGCGCGACTGAAGTCGCCGCTCTCGTCGCGATGATCATCGGATACCGAGTGCTGGCGTACCTGTCACTGAGGAGGGTGAAAGGCTCAAGCAGCTAGCGAATCGCTTCCCTGAGTGCGCTTGCTGGAGGCCTGCCGCAAGGCCGCAAGGATAGCACTCTGTTTGGGTGTTGGAAAGTTTGTAGCATCGTATTGCCCCGTGAGAAGATGGAGTCTTTCACATTTCTGTCTTTCTACTATGTTTAGAGCGCGACACTGAATGCTTGCTAGTTGCTCCGTAGGTCAAAAGTGAACCTAAGAATTAGACACAAACCATGATGTAATTTTTCTTCAAAATGGTAGTAAATATCGAGTGCTTTGAAAAAAAAAAACTGTTGTAACTGTTATTCTGATCACTAGCAGTCTGAGAATTGTACGACTCTCAGATCACTCAGATCCCTAGAACATCATTCGTAGCCTTATGATAGATTTATCTCGAATTCGTTGTACGACCTTCGTAGTAGTTTTTTATTACTCAATCTTTAACAGGAACCCTCGGGTTATTCAAAACACTATATTTTCCTAAAATCTATCACACATATTGATACGATTTGTTTATGTAACTTTGCAATCCAGCTACATGTTCTATAAGTTCACACTAGCTGAACGACGGAATAACCAACAGGACCGGTGGATAATAAATACAACAAAGACAATAATGAATTATCGTTTGAGTAACAGCACGGTTAGATTATCTTCTTGTCAATATCTTTACATAAGTTCGGAGTCTCCTGGCCTTGCTGCCTAGTGCTAGTGCTCCATGTATTGGCATGGCGGCGGGCTTACCATTGTTTTCTCGCCTGTAAGAAAGGAGGCATATAGAGACAACTGTTATGTCATTTTAATACTTTTCCCAGTTACATTATTTGTCAAGGAAGAAACTTTCGCTGTTCTATCCCGTGCCTAATTCAGTATATGGTTCACCTGTAAACACTCCAGTCAGAAACTCACCATAAGCTCCGCGGATCTCGACTTCCCGCCATTCTTGAACAAGCGCACAGCAACAACACAGCAAATGAGAAATGAAGTCATCCAAGCAACCTCCCTGTCAAAATCATGAGATCATCATCAGTTCAGTTACTGCAAGGCACTCTGCAGGTCCCAAAGAAAACTATATTTTATAGTTAAAGACTGTATAAAGGCACTCTGCTCGTAAATATATGTTGTATAAGTTCACAAATATAGCCCTTAAAACAAACATTATCTCAGAATATTCGAATTTTATACTTAATTGGTCGCACATGTAATATATGGCCAATTCCGGAGGTAGTTCAGCTCCTTATTCTAAAATATGGAATATGGATGAAAACTCAGCATTTCTATCATAGGGAGGACACAAGCATCAGTTATATATGAAGAACATTTACCTCGATGTTCAGCTTTTGACGAAGCTTCCTTCTTACACAGCAAGTGTAACAGCAGCAGGACAATATCAGGGAGAGTGCCATAATATCATTACAGGCTTCTGAAGAAGCTGGAACAACATAGAATTACAGTGTGAAGGAGGCTGCTGTAGTACCGAATAATTATAATCACATGAAAGGTGTGGAAAACATTCAATATCAAAGCAAATATGCTTGTTAGATTTTTTTTCGAAGAATTTTGGGTTTAGTTGCAGTAGATCAAGCTTATTACTGGGGCTAACTGATTACAACAATGACAGCACATGGAATATGAAGTCATCAAGTCATGAGCATATCTGACAGTGATCTAAAAGTTGCAACAGGAAGCCCACAAATGAGACATGGTTGATAATAAGGGATTACAAGATCTTATAATCCTCGCAAGAAGATAAACTTGGTATGGTTGATATGGTGATGCTATGACTTTTCCAATATTCAGAGAAAATTCTTACACATTGGTCTGTTCTTGGCAACTGAAGCAACCCTCGCGAAGGTTCCGCAGGGGAAAAACAAGGTCTTCAGACCTATGTCATCACAATAAGCAGGTAAAGGGTAAGGAAAACAATGAAAAAACATCTCCATACCAGGATTGACCAAGCACAAACTGAGAAGTGATTGAAAGGATAAGCTGAAACAAACAAGGGCTAAACAATTGTGCCCAAAATTGCATATAAATACGAGTATACAAAACAGCAGAATTACTTAAATTCCACAGAAAATAAAAGTATAACAATGAAACTTCAAATACAAGGTTAATATACATACACAAAGTTGGCTCTGAACAGCAGCCAAGTAAATCAGCATGCCATTCATCCCTTTGTGATCCTCTACTTGAGATAAGATCAAGGCCATAAGATCTGCAAACGATGTAGACCATTAGAACCGCTAGGAATATTTATTGTGTACATCCTTTTCATGGAAAATAACCTAATTTGCCTTTTAACTCTGAAAGAGCAACACTTTGTACAGGAGATCAGATATATTTTGGATAGCAGATTTAGTCTACCGTACTAACCGCGGTTCACTGTAGGTATCCTTTTGCTTCTTAGGATAGTCATCATCAGCACACGACTTTGCACTCTCTGTGTAATTTGGATCTTTTTTCCCAGAAACTTTAGCATCTGTATCTTCCTCTGGAATGGTACTTGCTACAGTATTCGTTACTCCCAGCAGGTGTTGAATAACCTCACAAGAGCCCATATCCATGGTGCTTTGTGATCTTTGAAGTTCTACATGGAGCTTCTCACTTTCCTTTCGAAGAGCCTCATTAAAGGGCAAGTTAGGATAAGAGCATGACAGAGACTTCTTGAGCACTATTGTAGGATTCGTGCCAGGGTCAGGATTTAGCAGAGCATCTTGCACCTTCTTGTCTTCATCATCAAAAGAATATTCACACTGGTCCCTTTCAATGGAGTCAAGCCGATCCTGGACAAGAAAAAAGAAGAATAACAAGTCAAAACGGATATGGAGAAGAACAATAAAAGGGACTACCTCTGTCCCAGTAGAAGCTTATTTTTAGCTTTGGTTGACTGACTCTTTGACCAATGATTTTTATATATGTTTTTAAATATAAAAACCTAGTATTTGTACTTTTGAATTTTTCAAAAAAAATACTTTCATAAAATATATAATTTATATTATTAAAATTATTTAAATTTATCAAAATCGTTGGTCAAAGTCGTGGTCAACAAAACGTAAAAATAGACTTCTATTGGGACGGAGGGAGTACCTAATTGAAGCTGAAAAAACAGCCTCTCTACATAGAACTCAGCTTAACTTCCTAGTACTACTACCAACCTAAGGTGTACAGAAACAATGAAAACGATGCCACACAAAAGTTAGAATATCACTATCCAAAACGTAAGAATCCTAGGTCATACCAACTTCATGGCAAACCAACAGAAAACAAGAAATCAGTTAGCCCATGCAAGAAAGCCACCCGAATCAATCAGAGTATGGTACTTCAGAGCCTCAAAAGTAGAGATTCCATGCACCAAACTTCACAATCAGAGAATGATACAAATCACCTTTCCAGTAGAGTCTAAAATGTGAAAAGCACCTGCCTAGGCGTTTAACATTCTACCACAAAATTAGTCTGATCAATGTGGGGGAGATGTTGATTGCAGCGTAGCAAGGAGGAGCTGAAGCAGATTACCGACCCGAATACGTGCATTATCGACGAGCGTGATGAGCGGGACGAGGCGGAGGTAGTTATCGATCTCGCTCTGCGCCTTGCGGAACTGGTAGACGATGTTCCAGCCCATGGCGAGGAGATAGAGGTAGGATCGGTCCTGGCACGAGTTGACGAGCAGGTACCCGCGCCTGAGCGCGTCCTCGAGTTGCTCCAGCGGCTCGCGCGTCTCCGGGTACTTCCTGAGCTCGGACACCCGGAGCTGGTCCAGCAGGCCGCCGATGAGCTTGAGGTGCTGCGCGAACCGGCGGCAGTTGCGCTTGTGCATCCGCGCCGTGGACGCCGCCTTGACGATCAGCGCGATGAGCCTGGTGGCGTCCAGCCCCGTCAGCTGCACGATGGTGGCCGCATCCCCAGCGTTGTCCCACGCCGACATTGCGAATCGCTCGGTTCCTTGGCTGATTCGCGCGCAAGGCGAAAATCGGAGTCCGGAGAGAGTGAGAGAGCCGGCTAACTCTACCTAGCTACCACCCACCATGGTGTTCCTCCCCACACCGCCATGGCTCGGAGGACTTGCAAGAGCTACTTTTTCAACTCCTGGTTTCAGATGAACACTGTGCAACAGAGCAGATCTGCGAGACCACAAATCAGCAGCATTCCCGTTCCTCCTCACCCCCGGAGCCCGGACTCTGCTGCCAACCCGTCGCTCCCTTTTGTCCCCCCATTTCTTGCCTGCAACGAAGTAAGCATGACGAGATTTTTCTTGGCTATGAGAGGAAACTGTAATCAAAGCGAGCTTCCTGGTTGCGCCAGCCAAATTTCCACCGAAAACGGCTAAACGCTGCCAAAATCACGACGTTACCTGCCCCCTTCTGGCTGCGGAGACGAGATGGGTGGGGGGCGAGCTCCAACGCCTCTTCCTGGCCTATCCAGCTCTCGAGCGGCGCAGCCGAGGACTGGAGTGGGGAGCTGGCAGCAATGCCTGCAAGTGGGAGAAAGGAGAGGCGTGGAGCGGACGCGCGGCTCAGCTCCGCTCAGCTCAGGTCCTACTACAGTAGTACTACGCCGCTTGTGAGCTGCTACTATAATTGAATAATGCTGGGTTCTTTAGATGTACTCTATCGTTCTTTTAATAAGACAAATTATATCAAAATATATAAAATTTATTTTTTTAATAAAATAAATAGTTAAAATTGATTTTAATTTAAAAATCAACAGTGATATCAATTAAAAAATAGAGAGAGTATGTTATTAAATTTTGCAAAGTTTAAAATATATGTGTCATCTACACAAAAACTATGCAAATAAGAGTATATGACATATAATTTCAAAATAATATTTCAAATTTTATAAAATTATAAGGGCATATGCCAAATTAATCCATAATTGTTCACTAGTTGTAGTACAAGACGTCTTTGTTTTGTTTACGAGAAAAAGGCACCTGCATCTCCACACTCCACTGGCTGCAGTGCTTTGTCCGCACCGGCCCGAGTGGAGGCCGCATTTGCATGCGCATATGCCTAGTTGTCTCTTGGGCGTCTCCGATGGCGCCAGGTGCCGGACCATGCACGTCATGGCCAGTACAACAAGTGGCAAGTGGGTGCCTCACTTTCCGTGCGCAGCGTCTCACTGCTTTCGTGCGCCCACCTCCTGAAACGAAGAGGACGCGTCACGTTTTACTACTGTGCGTCAAGCGTCTCGACATCGATATCTCACGACTCACGGTGCACAAAACTTGACGCGTGCACGGCGGCTTCCAAGTCATTGCTTCTCACGGCGAAACCGCCGTTGATGCATGCCGCCGGCGACGCTGCCACACGGTAATTCGCAGGGCGAAACCGCCAACGGGCCACCACCGGCCCATCGCGCTCGACCTTGGCCCACTAGTCTCCAGCGGGGGCTGGGTTTGGCTGATGTAGGCCCAATAGAGCGAGGCTTCCAGGCGACTCGGCCGAGACACCATGCAATTGCGGCCCAAAGAGGATCTGGTTACTCTTCTTTTTAATTTGTTTATTGAATGCAAGTTGTGGAGGGGTATTTTCAGATGCAACATCGGAGTAAACATAAAATCAAAGTCTTTTAAAAAATCGATAGCATATGGTTTAATGGCCTTGTTTAAATTGGGTCATTCACTTGCACTAGTTATGGTCGTATCTACACAAGTCCGTAGTCGTTACTTCGTCACTTCTTCTGTCATAAAATAAATATTGTTTTTAATTTTTTAAAATCGATATTAACTATTCGTTTTATTAAAAAATTATAAAAATATAAAAATAAACAAATTAAAATTAAAATAATTTTAATAATAAATCAATTCACAATAAAATAAATATTTTTTAAAATACTTTTTAAATAAAATAAATAATTTTTTTAAAATTTTTTTAAAACTACATATATTTTAAAACGGAGGGACGTGGCGTACAAACCACGACCACGACCATTACGAGCAACAACGTGCGCGCGGCACCGCCACCGCTGTCCTTCTCTGACCGACTCCACGCGAATCAGCAATTCAGCAGCCTCCAACTACCGCTCCACTTCAAAGCAAAGCCGAGCAGGCCGCACTGACTGCCAAGGCGTGCCGCCCGCGACGCGCTGGGCTGCGTGAAACCACCTATCCAATCCAACCAACCGCTGCCCAGTTCTTCTGGACTCCGGAGTCGCCACCCGCTTCTCCCCTCATCCTCGCCGACTTCCACCTCCCCCGCGTGTCATCCAGTCTTCTCTTCCTTCCCACGCCCATGGAGCGGCTCATCTCCACGCCCGCCTCCTCGTCCCCCTCCCTTTCCCACTCCCGGATTCGCCTGCCCGGCGGATCTCCGACCCTCCCTGCCCGGCGCGTCCCGGTCTCAGGAGGCGGCGCAGCGGCATGGCCCCGGCTGCGGCGGCACGCACCGCGTCCCGGCGCGGTCGCGCTGGCGTCGCCGTTGCGGCACGAGAGTCTCTTGGCCGCGCCGGAGGAGGCGCCGAAGGAGCCAGCGGCTGTTGGGCCGCCGTGGAAGCTCCTCGCGA
>BCLG01002338.1:20896-62450 GCA_001602295.1 Zoysia matrella | reverse complement strand
GGATCTCCGACCCTCCCTGCCCGGCGCGTCCCGGTCTCAGGAGGCGGCGCAGCGGCATGGCCCCGGCTGCGGCGGCACGCACCGCGTCCCGGCGCGGTCGCGCTGGCGTCGCCGTTGCGGCACGAGAGTCTCTTGGCCGCGCCGGAGGAGGCGCCGAAGGAGCCAGCGGCTGTTGGGCCGCCGTGGAAGCTCCTCGCGATTCTGCTCCCAAAGGTGACGACTTTTCTTTGTCCCCCATCTAAGATTGCGAAGTTTTGTCCCGATAACATATAGAGTCGATAATATAGGTCTGTGCTGGTGATTCCCTTGCTTAATTCTGGCGCATGTGTAGTTCATGCTTTTCGAAAGCTTCTGTTGATTTGGTCTGAGAGCTTGCTGTGCCAATTCTATGCTGTGACGAAATTAACTTTTGTTGATGTTGTTATATCATTTCAATTGCTAAGAGGAAGGAATTGCATGTGAGATTTGTTCTTGAATCACTCAACTTATGCCTGGAAATTTAAGGTGCAAGAGATTTCAGCAATTCAGTGACTGGACAGGGATCTGTCTTACAGCTACTTACTTCTGAGAGTATTGCAGTACTTCCATGAAACCTAGCTTTTCTAAAAATCTTTCTGAATCTTCCATTAAAAAAATCGGTTTTGTATGGCAACTGGCAACTTCAACTTATCTTATCTGTCATATATGAAGAGAGCCATTGCAATTAGAAGAAAAAATGAACTCTGATTTTTAGATGGCTTTACATTTACACTTGGAAATGTTGGGATGTTGAGATTATGCATAATTACAGTGAAATTCTATCTATAGGACGCCACTTGCAGTGTTGGAATGTTGAGGTTCTGCAGAATTACGATGAAATACTGTCTGTGGGATGCTGTCTTGTTTAGATTGTTGTGCCTGTGCGATTTTAATATGTATCAGCATATGCCTGTTGTTTATTAGAATCTCATCAATTTTTTGCAAATATGTTCTGATATAGTAAATTTTTTTCTGCCACAGGCTTCTAGTGCTGCACTTTTCCTATTGATGACGCTTATTTCTGGCACCCTGCACTCTAGCATTTCATGCAGTGCCTATGCATCGGTGGAACCAGTTGCCAAAACTGGTGGAAGACTCCTCACCACAGAGTTACTAAGCAGTGGTTGGGCTGGCTTCTTTGCTGGGTGCTTGCATACCTTATCTGGGCCTGACCATCTGGTTGCATTGGCGCCATTGGCAATTGGTAGATCAGCACTTGAAAGTGGACTGGTTGGCGCCCTTTGGGGCTGTGGTCATGATGCAGGACAAGTTATTTTCGGTCTGCTTTTCTTGATACTCAAGGATAGATTGCATATCGAGGTTTTTCGTGCTTGGGGAACGAGAGTCGTAGGTCTGACCCTTCTAATCATTGGAGCAATGGGCATCCGGGAAGCTTCGGAGGTTCAAGAGTCACTAGTTTTGGAGGGCATCAACAGCGACATGACTGGGGGTGAGCCTTTGCAGGCTCCTTCAGCTCCCAGAAAGAAGAAAGTTGGTATTGCAACGTTTGCCACTGGGATTGTCCATGGTCTCCAACCAGACGCGCTGCTGATTGTCTTGCCAGCTTTGGCTCTACCATCACGCTTAGCTGGTGCGGCCTTCCTCGGCATGTTTTTGGTCGGGACTGTATTTTCGATGGGTAGTTACACTGCTTTTGTCGGGTCTTGTAGCGAGGCTCTTAAGGAGAAGGTTCCTAGGATAACAGAGAAACTGACCTGGGCCGCTTCACTTGTAGCGATAGGTATGGGACTGGCTCTTCTGGTCGGGCAGTTCTTTGGCTTCAGCCTATATTGATGTATGTTGATTATGCGTCGTTACTTGGCGAAATTGTTTAATTTTGAGAATATTGTTGGCAATTAGTTGGTCATAGAGTTTATGGGACTACAAATGTATACTGCTGTACCTTGGCTCTTGCGGGATTCACTGATTTATTACACGGCCTTATTTTGTTGTACTCCATATTTTGCTGATTACTTCAATCAGATAAGAGGTAGTGATTGTTGCATCATGCCAATGAAAACACCAGGTTCGCAAGATATCCATATGTAACAGTTACTCGTACCAGTTTAGAAGTACATTGCGCATGAAGTGGAACGGATGCTCTTTAGCAAAAGCAGGCGGACGGAAGTAGGGCAAGCGTGGTAGGGCCGTCAAATCTGGTACTTTAATTGATGTTACTGTTAATTTTTACATTCAATTTTGATCATTTGTTTTATTCAAAAAATTTGTTTGAATGTGTAAAATTTTAAGTTGTGATCTAAATAACTATAATAATAAATTAAATTATAACAAATTGTATAAAATTTATCAAATTTTTTTGAATAATACAAATAGTAAAAGTTAAATATAGAAGTCAACAACGATATCAATTAAAAAACGAAGAAATATGTTTAAAAGAGTTTTTGAAAATCCAAAATGTATATCTCTGCGGAAGTTTGGTGTAAAAGAAGCTCCTGGCTTTCAGCCGAGTCGCGTTCCCAGTTCCCTATCTACTACTAGTATCTTGCCTGTGCAAAGTTCTTACATGGTACTAAGCATTTTTAGGTTTAAATAAACTCAAACTATTTTAACTTTTACTTTATTCGATTTTAAATTATTGACATCGTTGATTTATAATATCAAATTTGAACATTTGTCTTATTCAAAATATTTGTTCTAATGTGTAAAATTATTAGTCGTGATTTAAATTTCATTAATAATAAATCAAATAATAATAAAATTTTACACATTTAAACAAATTTTTTGAATAAGACAAATAGTCAAAGTTAAAGTTAAAAGTCAACGGTGTCAATAATTTAAAACCGAAGGGACTATTAATAATATCTAGAAATTACATAATTTTTTATATAAAATATAGTTTTTATGAAAGTTTATTTCATGATAAATAAAAAAATATAATTTTAATATAATAAAACATTGTTAATTATGTATTATTAATAATTAAAATGATAAAAATTTGATTTCATTAAACTTAAAAATACTTATATTTTGAAACAGAGCAAGTACTCCGTTATCGTGAGTCGTAACCGGCGTACGCGGTACCCGCGGTGTCACTAAGTTGACAGGACAATACGATAATCGCATGGCGGACGAGAACAGAGTCGTATCGTGTATATTAGCCTGAATGATATCAGAAGACGCAAGGAGGGTTGACGATAGCAGCTGCTGGGATCGAGATTCGAATATTGCACGTCCTCTCCCTCTAGTATGTCCTTCCTTTTGTTTCTGAAAACATAACAGTGGAAATCTAAGGGGAAATCTACAAAGCATACAAAGCAGTGGAAAAAGTCGGTTCACCAACCATACAAAAAGGAGCAATCCAATAGTTTCCACAGAAACAACTAGTAACAACGAAGAAAAGCATAGTTGGACCACATCAAAACATAAAACAGCACAATTAATAATATTGTCAACTTTATACTTATATATATATAATATCCAATCTCAAACCATTAAAAATAATAGTATCAAGGGCAACCTCTTGTTCAGATACAATGAACTCAAGCATTCTTAACACACCACAAGCTAAAACTAATTTTTTTCTTTTCCACATTTTTCTTTTTTTTCTTTTTATATATATTCCTATATTTGTCTTTCTTTTTCCCCCTTTTTTTTTGTGTTTTCCTTGACAATATAGTTCTTTCCATTAATAATGTATACATATGCCGTTACCATCAAAATCGGTTCATATTTTTAAGATATGACCTCAAAAGGTGTCGCTCCTTATTAAATGTTTAGCTGCCTTTGGACCAAAAAGCGTCTCACTCCCATTATTGTGTAATCCACTCGCATGATATCCTAGGCTAATTGAAGTTGTTGATCTAGTCAGAAAGGCTTCACCGGGCATTGTTGGCCTGTTAGTATAAAAAGTTGCCCCCTCAAGTCCAATGGATTGAAACTGAGATGCCAGCGAATCAATATTAGATGTCATAGGGGACACTGAACCAGAAGAAGTTCCAGTAGAATGATCCGGTTTAGGAAGTAACCACTGCTCCCATGTTCCACGCCTTCGTATTTTGTCATCCTGTTAAGTCAAAAAGCCTTTAGATGATATGGCAAAGTGAATATAACAAATCCAGTAAACAAATCATGTTGCCTGGCTAATATATTTAATCAACAGTTCAAAAAAAATCATAACTAGTTATTGTTGATCGGTGAATCTCAAGATAGTCTACTTCTGACATTCTCAAATTATGTCATTAGGACAACAAATCTAGTTCAAAGTTAAAGTAGAATCGTTGCCCTAATGAAACAACTGAAGAATGGAGAGAGTAATCCAGGATTGAGTTTGCCACTCTGCCCTTTAGATTCTAGCTAACCTTGGCAAGTGAAACCAAAACTCTAATGGCATCAGCTGTTCGCTACTTATACAAAAAATTAGGATCGTAGAATTGTCATCCACCATGTGTTTTTAACATGGATGCACTACGCTGTGAATGTATTATAAGTTCCGGCAGTCAACTATCAATATTTAGCATTCTTTAAAAAAAATATCAATGTTTACAAAAGACAAAAATTATCTGAAATGAATCAACATAATAACACCACAAATTTACCTCTACTTCCACAACTGTAGATAGCATAGCCGTTTCCAGGATAAACTGGATGTTATTCGTCAATTTTTTTACCTGTATGTAAGAAGTTATGGATGAGTGATATTCTTTCTTCAAAGAATGAAAGATCTTTCACTAAGCCAGATCAATTCTATCAGTACTAATGGATGCATTGTACACTTTCTTCCATTCAATGAAATTCTTAGTGACATCAGAGGTACGGAGTGAATGATAATTACACACCACCCATACATTTCAAGGACTACGTGACAGAAGATGTCTGTGTTGGGAAATTTAGTTACTACATTTGTCTGTAACATTCCCAGACAAACAGCCAGATGGGTGTATGAGCTTCATGAAAATGGCACAAAAAAATTACGGAGAAATTTCTGAGCCAATATTGGAATATAGCTCAGTTAAAATGACATCATCAGGACAGAGATGAGAATCTTGGAAAGCACAGGATCAAATCCTAAAAGATTGATAAACTATAAATCATGTCTAAATTATATATAACTTGCCTTGCCATTATATATTATTGTAACCAAAACTAAATTCGTGTAATATCAATTACTTAGAAAGTGAAAGCACAGGTCTAGTCCTAAAGACAAATAATTGTTCCTGTACCACATAACAACACAAATCATGATTTTCATCCAAAAAGTAGAATGCAACTCACAAAAAAAATTATCACAACAAAAGAATATCATATGCATATGAACACAATAGTTTCTTCAATACAAAACAGTGAAAGCAGAACCAAGTAAAATGCATAAAAAATGTGTAAGAACAAGCACATTATAACATACCTAGTCCATATAACGCTGTAGGTACCCCCTGCCCTTGGATTAGCAGCGATGGACCCAACTCACTCAACCCAACATACTAATATCACATGACCAGGTCTAAAGCACAAATCGTTGGTCGTTCTCACATGAGCAATGGTGCTGTTTGGTAAGGGTGGGACAGGGGTTTGGGGGTTTTCTAACCTTCATGAGAAGGTTTTCTTCTTAATAAAATGTTCGGGGCTGTCTTACCTCCTGCAGATTGAATTTTTTTTTAAAATAAAATAAAATGCTCTTGGCTCGACATAGTCTGTTCTATTTGTGCCGAACCCAATTTATGAATAGTTTTGTGAATACATAGTATTTTAGTACACTACCAACACCATAAATTTCAAAATACCCCCATTTACTCTATCTCATAATACTCTGCACTCTACCTCACAGCACTTTAATATGGATAGAATGTAATGTCTGTTGTAGATACACCGAATCAAATTAAAATAACAAGGGCTCATTTTAATGCACTAATCAGCATAACTATCAAGGATCGAAAATGGAAGTGCCCAATTACCTGTGAGCCAGTAATGGATCAATCAGTATTCATTTCATGCTACTTACCAGTGTGAGTGGAACTGATTCTGATCGTCAACTAGCAATGCTGAATATGTAATCCAGTTGTTTTGACTAATACTTAGAACTAGCAAATTTACGACAATACCACACTGCGATCTGAAGAACTAGAGTTCAGAAAAACTGAGGAAATATAACTACGGCACATGCTTAATTTTCTTTTATTGAGGGTGTTAGTTTTGAGAAGTAGAAACCGTATCTATCTGTGAGGTCTAGAATTTCAGGAAACAATGCAGTTCTCAGATGAATTCATGCTTAAATGCAGAAAACCAGCACTAAACATCCAATTTCTGACTAAGCCAAGTGGCTATTTTGCAATCCAGTAAAATGAATCCTTGCAACTTTAATAATGAATCCATGCCATACTCACTTTATGGTGACAAGTAACTACAGAAAAATACTAGGCCACTGATCATGATAGAGGAAACAAAAAAAATCAAGGTGGACAGTTACTTAAAACCCATCTCATAAGGCCTGAAAACTGACCTGGGGAAAGCCAGCAATCAGGGATATTGGCACCCAACCCTGGTCATCCATATGTTTTCGCAAGTATATATCCTTGCACAAATTGTCATCACTGCAAAAAGTTCAACAAGTGAATCAATAATTTCATTGATTAGTGTTACAAAAAACAAGTGACTTCCACAACCGTAGGCAAACAACTACCTAAAGTAGTACTCTATCTGCAGCACAAGCTCCCTTCGAACAGGATCAACAAAAATAGCTTGGGGACTTGCTGGATGAGGCACAAAATGAAGGCCTTCCGAGGCGGGCGCCGGAAAATAGTAAACATGTTGTGGCATATCTATCATTTACAATAAAGCAAATTAATGAAGCATAAAAATAGCACAAGTGCGTGATCTAAAAAAAATCGCATGTGTATAATACCAGGGAAGCCCATTGGAGCCCCATAGAGTGGTGCCTGAGGAGTAGCAGGGCTAACGAATGGCGGTGGTGGAGGAGGCGCTCCTGTTACAACAGACAGTGGAGGTGGAGTCCTAATGTAAGTTGGCTGGTGGCCAAAATGCTGGTGTGCAGGTCCATTCCCATCTCTGTTGCCGCCACCTCGCCGTTGTCCATCAAAACCCCCATGGTGCACATTCCCTCGTCGCCCCCCACCTCCACCATTGCCCCGCCTGTTCCCACCACCATAGCTACCACCTCGTCCATGGGGACGGGAACCGAAACGCCCATTTTGATGATGATGATCTCCACCATTGCTCTGGGAGTTAGGCACGTACACCGGGGACAGTTCTGGAGAAGGGGTGCTCTTCTCCAGAGCATCCCTTCTAGGCACCATCAGGGCAGCCCGGGCAGCAGGATTGCGCGAAGGAGCCTCATTATCAGGATTTGCATCCATAGCGCCAGGAATTGCCAATGAGACCGGCGACATCACCATCCCCTGACACCAATCCAACAACAACAAAATTCAATCTCATTAAATGATATTACGATATTTCATGATCCGATGTAGCTAGCTAAATAAGATACTCCTACAGATACAAAAACTCACAGTGGACGGGGGAGGAGCAGCCTTAGGCGAGGCCTTGGTAGCCGCCGCCGGTGGGGGCGAGGGAGATGCTTGTCCGGGCAGCGCCGGCCAGGACTCAGCATCCATGATGGGATTCCCGACCGCCACTACCACCGGCGCCGCCGCTCTCGCGGGGAGCTTCCAGGGGGCCGCTCCACCAGCCTTCTTCGCGGCGCGCGGGCTATTGGTCGGGGGCGTTCCAGCTCCCGCGACGGCCGCGTGCGAATCGGCGTTGGAAGCCATCGTCCACACTGCAATCCGATCGGGCGGTTGCGCTCCTGTATGCCGAAGAGAGAAGGCAGCGATTGCGTGCGGCGGGGTGGGGGTGGTGGGGGTGCGGAGGTGTAATCGGTCAGTGGTACGCCATGAGGTGATCGGCGGAGAGGATTCCAAATATTGCCGGGGCGAGGTGACGGTAAGCGATCGGATCGAGGAGCGAGGGGGGCGGTGCGGCGGCGGGTTGAGCAGAGCCGGAGCCGATGCCTGCGCCGCTCGCTGCTCTTCCCTTCCCTTCCCTTCCTTCCCTCCTCCTCCCTCCGTGGTGGGCCACAAAAGGGGAAGACGGGAGCAACCAGTGGGGTCCGCACCTGCACCGCCACCCGTCCGATCCACAACGTCCGGCTTAGATAGTCTGCGGCCCGCGCCGCTCTAAAGCCGTCGCGCTGGCGTCCGCTTGGCTACCCGACTGGCGCGCGGGGCCCGTCGGTAGCCGCGTTGGAAGTTGTTGCGGCGTACGACTCCTGAGGGCGACGGAGAGACGTCCGATGGGGAATCCACGGCTGACCCTACGTGGCGCATCCGCGTCCCGCGAAAGCGAATTATTGCGACGTTCGGGGCGCGTTCGCTATTAAACCAAAACAGCGGCCACGGAGGCGCCGGGGTCGCACCGGCAAACCGCCCGCGCGCTTTTGCAGGGCAGCGTCCGCTCTTTCTGGATTCTGACGTCAATCGAATCAGTTGCTCGCTGTGAATCCAGATTTTATTTACCATTGGATCATTTTGAAAAGATGCCAACTGTCTGAGTCAGTTACGGCTGGCATTACCCACTATCCTATGCATCGAATCAAACCCTTTGATTCGGTCAAGAACGGAAACAGATAAAGCGCGAGACTGACGGCGAACACAATATGACGACAGCGTTGATGATCTCAATCTTATCTTGTGTGCTGCAGGGAACAAAATCTTCCAGCTGCTCACCGATTAACAGCCTATAATATCTGCGTATCATTTTTTTAAAAAAAATCGGATGATCTTTTAATTTGTGGGATCACCTTCCAGTTAGGTGTTCACGACAAGAAAGGAAGCGCGCAACGGGACAGCAGAATCGATCACCAGCTGACCAGGCGCCGCCAGGCCGTCTCGTTCGGAAACTCGGCGCGTCATTTTCCCGTCGATTTCGTCGCTTTTGCTGCCCATGCAGCCAGACGCGCTCGTCGCGTCGCCTCTGATTTTTGGGCGTCACGTTAATTTCCTTGATTTCACGGAGCCTTTTGTTACGCAACCTACTACTGGCTGTCGGTTGCACCGGCACGTGCAACGCGAGTGCGTCTCACGGAAGCAGCAACAAGGAATTCGCGCGCCGAAATTTCTGATCAATTGATCGGTGGCACTGAGCAGACCTCGATCAAAGTAACATTGATAATGATACGAAGCTAGAGATTCTTGAAAGAGTGGATAGCGCTCGTCTCAGTGGATTGCTGCTGGCCTGGATTCAGTGGTAAAACGTTTGCCAGGTGGTGAAGGTCTGGCCGAGCTGCCGGCACGACGAATTGGAAGACGATGAACTGGACGCCGGTGGAGGCGATGGCGAAACTGAGCCACTGGTCGATCAGTGCGGCCCTTCCAGTTTCTGCCATGCTCTGGATTGGACCTCTCTCGGCCATGGGCCCATGTCCTTCCCTGGCTCGTCTTTATTAAGCCCATGGGCTGCCCACGCATGTTCACGGGCTTGGTGGCGCAACGGAGACAGAAAGAATTGAAAGGCTCGACCGGCTTGATTTGTCTATTTGATTGGACTTTTCCGCATTTTCAAAAAAAAAAAATCGTGTTCCTAGCGTGCCCAGCCTGTGTCAGCACAACAAACACGGCGATTGCTGCAGACGAATTCCACGTCTGAGTCCGAAATTATCATCGTATAAAGTGTTCGACAGGATTTACATGTACAAGAAACAACGAACCAATTTCCCAACTTGATTGTAGTGTACATCAGAACGCAGACGAACTCCACCCCAAAATTACACAAGTATTAATCCCCAAAACAAAACAAAAAATTCGTACTTCGACGTCCGATCTAGCTATAGCCCAGGCGATCAGTACTGGAACTGGTAGTTGCTGGTGAAGACCATCCCGAACCTCCACCAGAACGGCACGACGTTGTAGATGTAGAGCGTCTGGCCGCCGGTGGAGGTGACGGCGAAGGAGAGCGCCTGCCCGACGAGCGGGGAGTTGCACTGCCAGTGGGCGCCCCAGTTGCGGTTCAGCCGGATCCACCCCGTCTTGCTCCCCTTCACCGACACCGACCGGAGCGGCCCGCTCCCGCCAACGTTGGTCACCATGATCAGCTCGAAGTTGTTGAACCCGCCGATCTTGAACCGGAGCCCGCCCTGCCTCCAGCACTTCACCCTGCACCATTGTTACTTGTTAGTTGCCGTCCGATCAGTTCATCGCAACGGGAATCCGTGCTGATCTTGATGGAGAACGAGCTTACTGCTGGAAGAGCACGGGGATGATGCCGGCCTTGTAGGTGCCGATGCGCTCGTACGCGGGCTGCGCCATGTCGAAGTGGAGCCGCGGCGGGTTGCACCAGCCGCCGTTGTTGCTGGGGCGCGCCCAGTTGGGTGGGCACAGGTTGGTCGCCGTGACCGTCACCGAGGCGCCCTTCTTGCACCACCGGGACGCCCGATGGTTGCACATGATCTGGTAGCACTGCCCGCACGCCGCGCCGTTGTTGAACAGCGTCGGGCTCAGCGCCGTGGTGTCCGTCCCGTATCCCGCCTGGAACAGGTTCCCGTACCCGCACGCGCCACCTGAAACCACCACCACGGGACCCTCGCATTAGGTGCGCGCAGCTGAATTTGGTAAGCAAATCAAGACGGACGCCGAAAATTACCCATTGTGCCGGCCGCGTTGGAGCCGCCGTAGAACGTCGCCGTCGCCCAGTTCCAGCCAGCTGCCGCCGGCGCGAAGAAGGTCGCAGCGAGGACGACCAACCCTGCGACGACTCTGTCCATCTCCGACGAGACGGGATCTGCAAGCTGAGCACGATCGACTCGTCGTCGGTTTCAGTGACTGAGTACGTAGCTGATGGACGCGTTACGAGTTCTGACGAGTTTGCCGTGGACGTGGTGGGCTTATGTAAGAATTCAGGGAACGACAAGCATTAGTTTAGAGGTCAGGACAGAGCAGGGGAATTTCAGAGAACATGGCAGGATTACGATCTCAGTGCTAGCTAAGCTCACATGCCCGACGATACAAGCGTGGCGTGAGGAAGAAGAGATATCACTCGAATTTCTTGCCACCCTGCATGCATGTTCCGTTATCCGTGCTCGCCGGCTGGAGCCAAGTTGGTGACCTAACTCGACGTTAGTTTACGACGTAAACAAGGTTTTCGGAACGAGTTGACTCACGAAGCTTGATGATACGGGGTGTGTTGGCTTGGGGTTGTTCTTCTTCGCGTATGCGGAATTGGAAGATTCCTAGGGAGGAATTTTGCCACGAGGGCCAGCGGTGTCAGCACATGGATTGTGCCTGGGAGGTGGCTAACGAGTGAACTCGATCATCGCCTACGTAGCGAGGTCGTCTAGAAGGGGTTGGCCGTACATCTTATCGCATTCTTCATGTTCGTACTTTCGTTGACTTTTACTTGTCATTCCTTGTTTTTTTTTTGTGAAAAATAATTATTTTATTTCAAATGAACATGCTGTGTTGCCCCCAGAAGTAAACCATGCTCGATCAAAATCACTTTCACTGAATTTGCGAGCATCGATCTATCGTCGATTGGACTATCCGATCGTGCATATCCAGTTGGCTTGCCATCGTGAGTGTTAGATTTCTGTGCGTTGCTCACGGCTGCGGATTAGCTCGTTCCAGTTCCACGGTGACGCTGTGACAGCACTCACCACGTAGTGCATGTCGCGCTCAACTAGCTGAATGATAGTTTTGTAGTAGCTTCGAATGCTGAGTGGGCCGGGCTGCTTTAAAGACTACAGCGTGAACATGGCCCAAGAAGATTTGGGCCTAAGATAGCTTGTTTTGACTACACCCAAAACTGACTATCAAGCATCTCCAGTAGTCACCTAAAAGTATTTTTACATACATTGTTTTGGTTGAATCATCAAAATCACTTTTCTAACAGTTGTATAGAAAAAACCCTAAACATTCACCGACACCTAAATCCAGCTGCTCTGCCCCCCACATTTGCACCTTCCGTTCGCATTCCCAACCCAAAATCTCACCACGTCTCCACCAAAATCGCGCGCCATATTTATCAGCAAAAGCAGTTCACCGTCGCCACGTCTATGGCACGTCCATGACAAAGCAGTTGGGCAATACCTTCACGTGCAAAAGCAGGTGCTTCAGACTTGGCTTTCCTCGATGCCTCCCAAGCTCTTTATGCCAAGAACCAAAGGTAAAACTGTGCCACGTGCGGTAGCCGAGAAGTAGGATTACGACACAAGAATTTTGTTTGGAGGATTTGGACTGGAAAATAATCACAGTGCATGAGTTGTTAGAGAAAGATAATCAGTCGTAGGAGGGTAACTGGAGTTGTTAACGTGATGTGGTCGGATTCAAAACAATTTTTTGGTATAGTTATTGAGAATTGTTGGAAGAAGACAACTTTTATCTCTCCTAATTTCTTTTTCAGTGGAACCAAAAACTATCTATTGGAATACCAATTATACATGACTATCAGAGATGCTCCAAGCCGCCGCCCCCCAAAAAACTAGCGTGTGCTAAATCTAATCCCCAAAAAATAACAGTGGTCGAGCTGCGCTCCCTTCCAAGTTCCAAGCCAACTATTATAATTTGAATTTGAAAAGTACAGTACAATACGTGCCTCTTCAACCAGAAGCTTAATTACACAAAAGTCGGTGCGAGATGCGAGTCGTTTTCACACCACAAACTCCGATCAAGGTCAACGAATCACGAGTCGGTGAACTGGAGGCTGGAGCTGAAGGTCTGTCCGAACTTCCACCAGGCCGGCACGACGTCGGGGAAGACGAGCGTCTGGCCACCGGTGGAGGTGACCCCGAAGGTGAGCGCCTGGCCGGCGAGGTCCGCCAGCGACTGCCAGTTGACGCCCCAGTTCCTGCTCATGACCATTCTCTCCGTTCTGCTCCCCTTCACCCACACCGACTTCACCGACCCGCTGCCGGCCACGTTCGTGATCAGCACCAGCTCGAAGTAGCTGTGGCCGTTGATGGTGAACCGCACGCCTCCCTGCCTCGCGCACGGTGTCCTATACATGCAACATCAAACAATCATCACAACACACAGTAATTTTTTAGCTAATTATCAATAGGTCATGCAGTGACATCTAGGCGTAATTTAATTATCTTAGTCAAGCCGTCCAAGATTGGTGAACTGAATCGTTAAACTATCTGGTGCGCGCGCGTACCTCTGGTAGAGCACCGGCACGATACCGCCCTTGTAGACGGCGATCTGGAGCCACGCCGGCTGGGACATGTCGAAGTGCTGGCGGGGCGGGTCGCACCAGCCGCCCTCGGAGTTGGGCGGGCACAGGTTGGTGGCCGTGACGGTCACCGCCTTCCCCTGCCGGCACCACTCCGACGCGCCGGCGTCGCACCTGATCCGGTAGCACTGCCCGCACGCCTTGCCGTCGTCGAACAGCCTCTTGCTCAGCGCCGTCGAGTTCGTCCCGTACCCGGACCAGAACAAGTTCCCGTACCCGCACGCGCCGCCCATCGTGCCCGACGCGTCGCCGCCGCCGTAGAACGTGGCCGTGGCCTTCGACCAGTCTTTGTCCGCCGCCGCCGTTGACGCCGCGGCGGCAAGGACGACGATGAACGGCAGATATCTCAGTGGGGTTTGCATGTTGTTGAGCAAGCTCTATTCGTCGGCAGTGTAGCTAGCTAGTGCGGAGACTGATGGAGTGTCACTGTGGCAGGGATACCCGTGCTGCAGATACATACGGTTCCTAAATAGCTAAACAGGAGCAGTGGCCGGCTGCCAGGTGCATGCATCGACATGGAGGAATTTTGCGGCACAGGGATGCGCCGACTCAAGTAGTTCAGCCTGGACCGGGCGCGGCGCCGGCGCGCGTGATACATGTCAGGCGCTCAGCTACAAACGCGCGCCTCGCGGATCGGGGTTCGCTTTCTTTCTTTCTCTGCAGCTGGCAGCTTCGATCACCAGTGGCATCTGGCATCGCGTAGAAGAATGGATCACTGCCGCTTCAGCGATCTGCATGTTCTCTGATGCTCGGCTGCTCGAGCAAGACAGTGTTGTAATCTATTATCTGGGTCTAAGAGCGTAGATCCGAGAGTTTCTGTGTCGGTAATAAATCTGTGGTTCGGAGGTGTTCAATACCTTCGGATCCGGTCGTCGAAGTTAAAGAAGACGATCCGGCCATCTGCCCTTTATCGGTGCTGTCTTTTGCGCTAGCACAGCGTTGGTCGGTGGAGAGGGGAGTGGCGTAGAAGTCACGGCGACGTCGTCGATCTCCCGGTGACGGCGGTGGTGCTTCCCGTCGGCACAGCGCCCTCTCACAGATCGGGTTTAGAGTTTATCGGTGAGGTGCGGCGGTACGGACGAACTTAGGTCATGAGTTTCGGTCGGTCTCCCACCTCTATTTATTGTGGCGCCGACGACAAGGGCACACCAGGCATAATGGGCTGGGCGCCCCCGATCAGAGCGCGATTAGGTCAAAGGCCTATTAAGGCCGTTGGGCCAAAATAGGTAGAGATCAATTTCTAACCACCGCCGTCACCGCCACGACGACCGCCGTCACCGAGAGATCGGCGACGTCGCCGTGACTTCTACATCACTGCCCTCTTCACCGACCGATACTGGCCTAGCGCAGAGGACAGCACCGACAAAGGGCAGATGGTCGGATCGTCTTCCACGACTTCGGCGACCGGATCCGAAGGTATTGACCACCTCCGAACCACAGATTTATTACCGACACAGAAACTCTCGGATCTACGCTTCTAGACCCAGAGAAAAGATAACAACAGACGGAACGACCAGCTGTAATTGTTTCAGCATTTTATTTTACAGGGACTCGTACTTCTAAATCTATTCGTGAAAGTTGGCATGGCTGCCTGCGCTTTACAATTTCGTTTAAACCGCTAAAACCGGTTGGGACCAGTTTGACGAAAACCGTGAAAATCGAAAAAAAAACCAGTTAAAAACAGCTTCAAATCAAAAACTCAAAATTTGAACGAATTGCTACAGTAACCGGTCGTTTTTCCGATTTATCGCGCAGTTTCACGGTTTTCACGGTTTCATATTTCAAAATTTAAAATCCATCGGTTTATCAACCGGTTTTACCGGTTTTCGGTATTTTAAATTTTTAAATTTTTTTTAAATTTTTTAAATTTGTAAAACGAAAACCGAACCGAACCGATTTTACCGAAAACCGTAAAAACCAGCCAGTTTTGAATGGTTTTGTAAACCTTGTAGATGGGTCGGCGAGAGCATCTCAGGTGCTGCTGCAAAGGCGAATTCATGGAGGATAGAGGTTCAAATTGCCAGTGGAGTACTTCAAATTTTCAGAAAGGGGGTTTGTATCTGCTTCAGGTAGACCTAAGGCTGTGTACGGATCCATGGATGTATAGATGCTGAAGTAACTTCCAATGTGTAAACAAGGCGAAGTCAAGGCCGAAGAGTTTCTGTGTAGGCGCAACGTTACGCACAAGGCAGAGCATGATGAGCGTAGCGTACGTACGTTGCACTTCGTCGCACTGCTACTTCTCCAAGAAATCTCACTTCCAAAATAGCCCAATGATTGTTCTGGATCGTTTCTCACCAAAGTTTGGCAGAGAACAAACCTAAAAATTCATGTAGATGCAGGGCAGTCGTGAATCGTGGAGGACTGGAGGCTCGCTTTGTGGACAAGCCATTTATACCAAGCTTAGCCCATGTAACGATTTTTTTTTTCACCACTGTTTATTTACAAATGGCGGACAACAATCATCGCCTGGAGTATTTAGTTAGGCAAGTGCTGTCCCTATATAGCCTGTAGGCAATGCGTTTACAGAGAATAGTGGTGTTGCTAAAGACATAAAACTATATGGAGATACCGTTTTGTACAAAGAAAAATGTCAGCCACTTATGAATTATACTGAATACTGAGAACACATTTGACCATCTTAGAAAAAAGTGTCCTCCGTAGGAAAATATTACTAAATCTTTCAGTGAGCGCCACATCGATCGATCAGTCCACGCATATAATTACCTCGTATTCATGCAAAGGCACGTCACGACCGAACGAACTGACCGTTCTTTTCTTTTTTGCCTCTCCCCCCATGAACCCCCCACCTCTTCCATGCAAACCGCATTACCAATGGATGTACCAGCTCCCGGCCAGCCGGGCATCCCTCTCTGTACGACAACGAGCTGGCCACTACACTCAAGTTGTCAATGGTTCCATCACAATGACGCTAATAATCAAGGTCTTTTTTTTTTGACAAGTTTCCAAATGCAAAATTGAAGGGGAGAATCTAGCGGCGACGACCAGGCCAGCATTTCTCGGGCGCGGCGTGGACGGCTGGCTAGATAGCTGCGCCGGCGCCGGCGCTAGTAGAAGTTGGCGCCGTTGGTGAACGTCTGCCCGAACCGCCAGTTACCCGGCGCGACGTTCGGGAATTCGAGCCTCTGGCCATTGGTGGCGGTGACCCTGAAGGAGATGCTCTGGCCGTTGAGGTAGTTGTTCGCCTGCCAGTACGCGCCCCAGTTCCGGGACATGCTGACCCACCGCGTCCGCGACCCCTTGATCTGCACCGCCCTGATCGAGCCCGGCCCGGCCACGTTGGTGATGAGCACCAGCTCGAAGTAGTTGTGCCCGTTGATGGTGAACCGCACGCCGCCGCTCCTGCGGCACGGCACCCTCCTGTACAGGACGGGCACGATGCCGGCGCGGTACACGCCGATCTTCTCCCACGCCGGCTGCGCCATGTCGAAGTGTTGCCGCGGCGGGTTGCACCAGCCGCCGTTGTTGCTGGGCCGCGCCCAGTTCGGCGGGCACAGGTTCGTCGCCGTGATGGTCACCGTCACGCCCTGCTTGCACCACTTCCGGTTGTTCTGGTAGTCGCACTGGATCTGGTAGCACTCCCCGCACGCCGCGCCGTCGTTGAACAGCGTCGAGCTCAGCGCCGCCGTGTTCGTCCCGTACCCCGTCGAGTACAGGTTGCCGTACCCGCAAGCGCCGCCTGGTAGTGAGAATAATGCATGTTTCAGTCCCAGTCAGTATCAATCATATGTAGCTGATCAAGAGGCACGGCAATATTGCAACGCTGCATCACAGAAGTGTACTTACCCATTGTACCGGAGGCGTCGCTCCCGCCGTAGAAGGTCGCCGCTGCATTCTTCCACTGCGCTCGCGCCGTCACGGCGAGGCACGCCGCGACCAGCAGCAGCAAGTGGAAGGAGACTCCGCGCGCCATGTCGGTCGTCATGGGCATGGCCAGTTAAGCCTACAGATCGAGGCAGGTAGAGGACAGAACACTCGAGGCAAAGCGGGTGAGTGGTCGAACAGCTAGCGATGAGTGAGGCGCGGAGGAGGAGGACGAGGGCGGTGATCGCGGCGGTGTTTAAATAGGAAACCGGCGACGAGCGCGGCGGTGCTCATGACGCGCGCGGACCTCGACGCAGACGCACATGCCGGTGCATGCCGCACCCAGGCGCCTTAAATGCCACGATTCCTCATTTTGCCCCGCCGAAGAAGTCTCTTCGTCTTCGTGTGTTCCACTGGCGTGGCAATTCGAAGAAAGATTCTTCTGCTCTGCAGCCGGCCAAGCTCCAGGCGTTTTTCTATGGCGGCCGGCCACAGCTCCTCTCTCTGCCACCAGAAGACGAAGAGATCATTTCCTGGTGCTAGCAGTCTGGCCATGTACGACTGGAAATGAGAAAATGGGTTAGCTGGAGACGAAGGGCAAACGGGAGCGTCACGTGAGCTCACGAGACTCCAGTGCCTGGAGCACATGGGATTTCTGGCGAGGAGATTGCTTCATTACCGCGGGTCCTCGGATCGAGAAGCCGCACTAACCCGCGCCGGTGATCGACGGATCGTGGTGCCCCAGTATTCGTGGTGCTTGGATCTGAGTGAACTGGTTTTTTAGGACTGTTTTGATGGGCTTTGAAACTTTAACACTGACAATGTTGTCATTTTGATTTCCTTCGCATTTCCCTTTTTTTTCACTTTATTTTCTCTTTTTTTTTATGTCTCTATTCCCTAGCTGGAAGTATTTTCGACTTACGTCTTCGAAACCTTCCCATAAATGTCCAAATCCGACCGCTTCCCATCATCGCCCATCTCTATGTCTGAACTTCATAACATCAAGGTAATGTTTTCTAGCCGTTTCCCTTCTCTCATACCCTACTTTCCCGTAGTCTAAGAGCGGGATAGAAAACATGAGAAAATAGGTCAAAAAAGGAAATGTCAAGAAATCAAAACGGCAACAAAATAGTGTCAAATAACGGTGTAATTTAACATAATTAGTGTCAAATAATAGTGTATAATCAGCATACTGAGTGTCAAATTGTTGAATATGGAATGTAAGGTAGATAATTTGGGTATCAGGGATTCAGGGAAGTTAGCATTGTAGTGCTTGACTGGTGCACTAGGACTAGGATGGTAGTTAGTAATTCTCAGTAGTCTACTAAAAGAAACTTGCTAGTTACTGTACTTCTGCTAGCAACTTAACTCTCACCACAGGGCGCGGGACCACATTTGGATTATTTAGGGCAACTGTTTCTTGGTGTACAGGAGTAACATGACTAATCTAAGAGTATATTTGAACCCACCAACTGGAAAGACTTCAGTTATCTATTGATGAACCTGCTAGATTATACGGTCAAACCTCTAGACTTGAACGATGCAAAATAGTGGGAAACTGGAGCTGACAAACTTTCTATTTTCTTTCTGCATTTTTTTTGGTTTCAAATTAAATTGGTGTTAACTTTATTTTAGATAAGCCGTTGCTGACAAGTGGACTCATTACACTCTGCAGTACTGTGCTTTTGGGTCTTGTTGATTACTCATGAGTAATGTTTGCTGAAATTCACGATTTCTTTTCTGTGGCATTTTATCACAACTTGTTTGTGAAACCAGTTTTTTAGACAGTGATAACAATGTCGCTTACCGATAGTAATCGTCGACAACAAACAGAATATCCATAAAAACTTACTCCTAGTTGATTGTTGAGATCTCAAAACTTTGTAATGGATGTTACATGTGTAATGCAACAGATCATCATAAATCCTAGGGTATCATGTATTCATGTATACACCTCTTATTTACCAGTGAAATACTAGCCAACCCATGTTGACAGTAACGCCTATGATGTATGGATTATAATCATACAATGAGAAGAAATTTGCAAATGAAGACGCCATTTTGCGGTCAAGCAAGTGTTACCCACCAGCTGATCTTGCGCGCAGCTACAATCAAGTTTGACTGAATAAAGCCTGCTTTCTCTCCGTTCTTAAATTGACGTCATTAGACTTTTACAATCAACTTTGATCATTCGTCTTATTCAAAAAATTTGCTCAAACGTGTAAAATTTTAAGTTGTGATTCAAATAAATCTAATGATAAATCAAATTATATCAAAATATATGAAATTTATTAAATTTTTTTGAATAAAATGAATGGTCAAAATTGAATTTAAAAGTCAACGACGATATCAATTAAAAAACAGATGGAGTATATCTAAGCAGTAAACCTTCTTTGCAATGTGTAAAGGATATCCTATTTTGTCCTGCAGTAGAGTGCAATGTGTTACTAGTGAGTCCTCACACTTGATACGGCACACTGCTCCGAATCGGGCGAGATCCCTGGATGCTGATGAACCCACTTGGTCAAAACGCAAACCCTGTTTGTTATGGTTCACCACCACAGGCGTTGTAATTAATCAAATGATCGCCGCATGTGGTTATGTCAGTTTCTGTTGCCCCGTCCTTTCAGCCACAAGTCAACTTTGACATCAAGTTTCCTCTCAAAAAGAAATTGTGGACTTGCATCGATCCATACGGAATGCAGGGTGTGTGTACTGCGTAGCAGTCCACTGTACGGTGGACTCATTGTTATTGATTAACTAATCTTATTATGGCTTTAGTAACAATGGCATCACGGTTGACGAGGTTCTTCCATGTGGTGTGCGACAGAGAGGCAGTGCTTGTTCCGTACTCTCATGGCTGGTCATGTGATTTGTTGCCAAGTTTTGTTCATCTTGTCGACGAGCAGAATCATAGCGTTCCGCAGTCGTAGTCCGCCATGGCGACGAGCACCTTGGCCAGCACTCCCGACAGGAACTTTTCCCTGAGGAACTTGACCACGGCGTTGTTGCTCTGCTGGATGAAGCCGACGACGTAGGCCGCCGTGATCAGCTGGATGCCGCGCCACCTCCGCGCCTCGGCGTACCTCTTGAGAGCCACGTCGATTCTTCCCTCGTCGCCGGCACCAGCGAGGGCGGCGTCGCCGAGGCACCTGGCCAGGACGACGCCGTCCTCGAGCGCGGCGCACCCGCCCTGCCCGAGCTCCGGCGTCATCGGGTGGAGCGCGTCGCCGGCCACGCAGACGCCGCGCCGGCTGATGCTGCCGCGGACGAGGGACAGCGGGGACCGGAACCGCAGCGGCGACGACACCACGTCGCTCATCTCGCTCCGCTCGATCACGTCCAGCGCCTCGGCAGGGATCTTGGCGGCCCGCAGCTTCGCGAGCACGTGGCTGCGCATCTTGGCCACGCTGTCCTCGGCGTCCCCGTCTGCACGTACGTACGGCACCGGACCGATCGGTCACCACACGCGTTGGGACAGGGTGCTAACTAGATAGGGGAGTCATTAAGCTAATGCGTACCGGAGGGGGACGGGTACCAGGTGTAGTTCCAGTACACGGACGTGTCGGAGCAGGGCAGCACGCCGGAGCGGAATCCCTGGCCAATGAACTGCAGGATGTCGGGGCCGAAGCCGTGGCCGGCCGGGTACTCGGCGAGGCCCCGGGTGGCCGAGCGCCCCGAGAGGATCGGCTTGGAAAGGCCAAGCCACTTCGCGACCACCGAGTTCACGCCGTCGCATCCTATCAGAACCTGTTCGCATCGCACGGAATCAAGAAACGACCGAGTCGCAATAACCGAAGCAGATTTTTGGTTGTCTGTCTCGTCTCACCTTGGCTCGCATGATGGAGCCGTCGGCCAAATGCAGGACCTTCACGTCGCCGTCTTCCTCGATGGCGACGATCTTGGAAGAGTACCGGATCGTGCCCTCCGGCAGCTCGTTCTCGAGCGTCTCCAGGAGGAAGTTCCGCTTCACGCACCGGAGCTCGTGCGGCCCGCTGACATTACCACGAGTTTTGACAAAAGAAGATTTGATAATGTGGATTTGCAGATAAGAACGGGAGAGTGATTTTTAGCTTTTTTATTTGTAGCAAATATAATGTAATTTCATTTTTCGAACCTTTTTCCCTGCATCTTCAGGCTTACTTTTGCGGCAGCCTCTCCTGTGGATGCAGAGAACGTTACCAGTCTGTTGAAAAAAGAAGACGAGTCAATGATTTGATTAGCAATGGGCTGTTCAATGGGCCAGGGAAGAAGTCGGCGCCGCTCTAAAATGGGCTGATGTTTGGGCCTGTGGGGGGAGCGGGCTGGATATATCATCAGGCCTCCACAATGGTAAATGAACCACCGCACACAAAAAATCTGAAATACGGAGCATGTGAACACACTTCACGAGGAGCTAGATGTAATTTTCTTTTATTCTGAGTGTTCCTCTGTAAGTGGCTGGATGCAAGTAAAATCCAACCCTTTTCTCAAAAAAAAAAAAAAAAAGAATCGCGTTGGTCGGTCGGGTCGCTCACCTCTCGTAGAGCAGATGGTGCTCTCTGATCTTGTCCCCGACGCCGAGAGCGTCGAGCGCGCGGAAGGCGTTGGTCCACGTCGTGAACGCGAACCCCGACGCGCGCAGCGTCGGCGACGATTCCAGCACCAGGCTCCGCACCCCTTTCCTGGATCACAATCATGCCCTCGCGTCAATTCGGCTACTCCGGAGAGCCGCGGCCGCCGCGCAACAACAGCCGACAACGAAGACCACTGGAAATTGAATGAACGCCTGCGTTACCTGTGTAACCCGAGCGCCGTCGCAAGGCCGGCGAGCCCGGCGCCGGCGATGACGATGTCCTCCACTGCTGTCTCCATTCGGCTGCGCCGGAGTCACTGCTGGTACAAGTCTGGCGGACAGTGAAGAAGGTGATAGAATTGTGGAGCAAGCTCAGAGGCAGGATCCTAGGAGGGGCTTCTATGGTGTCTGTTTATAGCAAGAGATGCTAGTCGAGGGTGGTTGGTTCTGGAACGGCACGGCAGCATGGGCACAAAACGCACGTTGTTGTGACGAGTCGGATTGGTGCTTGGAAATAGGGAGACGACCGGCCGGCAGATTCTTGGCGGCCAAGTTCGCGCTCGGTCCGGCGAGGCGGCTGGTCCTCTGCTCCAGTCAACGTTTACGTACAGAGGTGTCCAACATTTTCCATCGGCATTACACTGGTTGAGACCTGAACTCTGAAGAAGGAAATGGCGAAGTGGTTTCGTCGGCCCAAATCATTGTCCCTGCATATATCATAAGTTACTCTAATCCAATTAAAATTAATCTGTGCTTAGGGTGGTTCGAAGCGGCTTCTGTCAATAATTTACCCATGCTTTTGTCATTGCGTGCACGTGGCACCTCTATACTAAACTAGGACACCATATATCGTTTTCACTTTTCACCGGCACCCACGAGGCCGATATCCTTGATCAGCGGTCTGCCCCGTCTGCATGCTTGCGACGGCGCAGTTTCGATTTCCTTCCAAAAAGCGAGATGTTGCTCAAGATGCTTGAACGAAATGAGCAATCTGTGATGACTGCACAGAGAAGTGCGACAAGGCTAACAAGCTAGGGAAGGAGTAGAGGTCCGTAAGCTTGGGCACTAACGTCACTGCTGATATGAAGCGACTAGACTGTAGACTAGGAGCGGGACTGTTTCCTGGTACACAATTGAAATTGGGCTTGCTCTCTTTCCTTCTTTAGTGCCTATCTGGTCATTTTCTCAAGGGGAAAATTTCTTGTTACCCCTATCATTTTAGAGGGCCTGATCTTCAGCCTGTCTAGTGACGCTTAGACATAAAATAAAAAATATTAATAATACTCTGCAGAGGAACTTTTAGACGGCTTGATATTCAGTTTGTCTACAATTTTACAAAAAAAAAATGTCCAACCTAAAGATTTTTCAACTTAGCTTGGTTTTTAATTGTCGTCACGGTTAACTTTCAACTTTTACTATTTGTTTTATTCAAAAAAAATTTAATGCATATCATATATTTTATTATTATTCACTTTATTATTAAAAGTATTTTAATCATACCTTATAATTTTATGTATTTGAATTTATTTTTTAAATAAAGTAAATAGTCAAATTGATGTTAAAAATCATCAGCGAAAACAATTAAAGAACGGAGGGAGTACACAACCATGGATTCCTCGTCAACAGAGTCACTTGTACTCCTTAATTTTTTTTTATCATAACACTACTATTAATTTCGATCAGAGTGAATCATTGGATCTCCCTTAAAAATGCTGGATTTGAATCAAAAGCCTTCTTGGCTAAATTACGCGTGTCTTCTCTCGGTGATTCTCGAGATAGGCGAAGCAGCTCCTTTATCCCTCCTGAAGCGATGATATCACAGGTGTTGTCTTCTGCAACGCATGGGTGAAATTGATATTATAGGTTATATAAACACTGACAATGTACACATCAATGGCAACGCCGATCAAATGCATGAGGATACAAAAGGCATAATGGCGAATGGCAACCTACATAATTACGTACCGTTTTGAGCTAGATGGCAAAACGCAAGTTCAATATGTCTGCGAGTTGAAGCAGCAAACCGATTGGAATTGGCCACCATCCAAGCAAGAACGCCATCTTCAATGAGAAGGGACTTCCCTTTCCTCTGACCTATTTTGATTAGAAGACCTCAGTTATTTGATTGTATAAGCATTACGGGCAAACCGGTGACTAGGATTTGAGTGTTGGGTATTCCCTACTCAAACTCCAGAGATTTTTTTGTAGATTTGAGTGTCATTTGCATCGGTGTTTGGGGTAAGTAACGAAGATGACGGACACTTTCCAGTATCATGGCAGGTCAGTCCATGGGGTAAACTCAATACACTCAGTTTCATTATCTTCAGAAACAAAGAACAAATGGCAGCAGGATATTCATGCATAACGTGCTCAATGGAAAACAAATCAGCAAGGCAAATGAGAAGTACAGACCTTGGCTTATTACACGGGATTCACATTTTGCAAAATTTGCTATTCCTCGTGCAATCTGGGCTATGACATCAGTGTGTCCAGTTCGAAACATTCCCAGTAAGGCTTTGATTCCGCCATCTTGCTGCAACATCAAATGCAACTTTTCTGCAAAAGTACACCAAGATAGGTTCTATATATAGTAGTGATGCATCAAACGTGCTATATGAAATAACTGGAAGCTATGCCAATTCTATGAAACACTAAAACTGCCAAGTAAATAATGCAATAAATCATGTTATTTTTATTTGCTTTGCATGAAGCTATTAACTTTTTGATTCTAATATATTGAATAAAATGCATAAATGTTCATAAAAAAATACAAGATCCACAAGATTTACAAATAAATACTAATGAGCTGTTTTTATTATGATTTTTTTTCATATCCTATGAAAACATATTCTTTCACTTCTAGCACAGATTATACCAAACACTGAGCTCTATAGGTAAAATGGCACCACAAATTTTCTTTGATCTCATTAAAATGTGCACCATTCACAGTAAAATGATGCAAAAATAATCAAGCATCACTGAAATGTCAGGCTCAAGAATTTTATATGATCATAACATTGTTAAATGGTTGATTACATTAAAGACAGGTAGTTGTACCATTCCCACATAGGTTGGCAATTGCACCAGCCACCATCCGCAAAGTTTGGGGATCATCAGTTTTAGATGCAGCATTTGCTAATAATCGAGCTCCACCTTTGTTCATAATCATGCCCTGGTTCGATCCTGCAATATCAAGTTTCAACATACAAGGGTTGCAAACTAGAACACTTCGCAATTGTTTAGTAAACGTAAACATAGTTTATGCAAGGAGATGCAACACTTATTTTCACCTATTATTTGTGCTGATCATAATGTAAAGGAGATTGATGAAAAATGATATTCGCAATATTTGTTTAACAATGCAGTGGTTAGGGGATATTTTCATAATTTTGTATTAACGTGGGAAAAGACCATGTGAATGATAAAAAACACACTCTGACAACCATTTCGAATGTTAGCAACAGCAAAACCTTTGATGCCGTCCAGTAGAAGACATTAGCCCATTTCAACTAAAACCAGAAAATAAATCCAGGGGGTGATTTGCTGGAATCCATTACCATTCATTGCCAAGTTAGCAAGAGCACCAGCTGTGACTCGATGAATTGTGGTGTTTTCTAATGTTTCTAGAAGGGATAGAAGAGCATCAAGCCCTCCTTCACTGACAATTTTTTCCTGATTGATATCTGCGATTCAGAGAGGACACACAAGCAAAAGTTGAGCACAATTACAATGCAAACTCTGTTAAGGAATACGGGACGTCTAGAATTTGAGTGTATCTCTCAGTTTCATTTCTTAATGTGATATCAAAATATGCACAATTCCATGGGGTAAACTCCTGGACCTTCAGCAGCAAGATTAGCAACCACCTTGACAGCATGGATCTGCACATCTAGGTCCTCAGATTTCAACAGAGCCAGAACGTTTGGAAGACCAACTGAATGCGAACCACAGAAAAAACTTGTAAGATGGCAGCCCAAGAAAGATAAATAGCTGGTTTGATAATCTTCTGTAAAATATAGGTACCTTCTTCAAATATCTTTGATATGGTACCTCTCTGACTAGATGGGGCCTCTCTAAGTTTTCCTGATTTGGACAAATAAGATGAATTCCCAAATCCAGATTCAGATTTAACCATTCCACATGAGATTTTTGACTGGCAAAGAGAAAAAATAAACATAGGAAATTAGAATAAACATGCATAAGAAAATATCCATCATAAAGCAAAGTCTGATATGGTACCTCTTCATCAAAATTATCAGGTCCAGGCTGTTTCAACCTTAGAATTTGGTCTTCAAGGCCCCGTCTCTGCCTAATTTCATGTTGCACGTTTTCTTGTGTAAATTTCAGTTCCTCATATATTAATTGCTACAAGAATAATTAAAAAAAAATCTGAGCATGGCTGAATATTCAAAGTAAACCAAAAACAATAATGTATTTATGGACTGGGCTGACTAGCTGAATCTTGTTTTATACCTTCTCTGAAGTGAGTTTACTGATTTGTTCTTTTAACAATTGCACTCGACTGTTAAATTCTTCTGTCGCTTTGGATAATTCTTTTTCCAATGTAAGTGCCTTACTTTCCTGCAACTGTAATATGCTAATATTAGCTTTGCAATCATTAAACTAGTACTTCAGAGGCATTTAATGCTATCTGTAAGGTAAGTACAGTTCATTAACAAATGTCTAGCTTATAACACAAGAAAGACAAATATGTGTAGCAATATATATTATGTGAAACTCTTCCAAATCCTTTCCCAACTCCCGAGTCAATTATTATGCTGCTTGACTATTCCACTTTTTATCCTATACCTGAAAAGAGAAACAGTTAAATATATGTAGGAAAATGTATATTTCAAGGCAATAGACTTGCTTGCAAGTTTCTGTTTCAGGCACAATACATTACGAATATCGAGACCTGACCAAATAGCAGCATTAATAGTTCCAAATGGATAGAGTGGTCCTATCAATGTTCAGATATTATACATAGTTGAGACAAAGGAGTGTCAAACTATTCGTCAACTCAAAACTGCCTTTGACTACTTTACTTATGACCTAAGATATGTTGTTTACGCCCCCAAAAAAGGAAAACATCCTATATCCATGCATGATGCCACAACAAACCACAATTTTGAAAGTATGGCTTAGCTCGTCCATATACTAGTTGCAGAACTTGTCCATCTTTAACACCAGCTGCATCTGTAATTTCTGAAAGTTATACCTGGGCAGATCTCTGAGCATCACACAGTTGTTCTTGTAGTACGCTCAGACGATCATTCATGCTAGCTGAACAGCACCTTTCTTCCTCAAGTTGCCTACGCAACTCCTCCATTTCCTTCTCATGTTGTTTCGCTGTATAAGCAAGAATTTCAGTTTTTGATAGGTTCTCAAGCTGTTGTTGCTGCAAATAACAAATCTTCCATTAGGGTAACAAAACTGTCACAAGATAGGACTTTCTGATTGTTGTACAGCGGTACAATGACAAAGTAATTGCCTGTTTGTTTGAGCTGGAGATTTTGAGCTTTTGAAAAAGCTGGCTCATGGGCTAGTTGAAAAGCTGGTTGTTGGCTTTTGTAATAGTAGTATATTTTTAGCTTCACTGCACATCAAAAGCCAGTAAAGCTATTTCAAAAATGAAAAGCCAGAAAAGTAGCTCAACGTAATCTTTCCAACTTTTAGTTCATTTCCTCAAAAGCTTTTTTTTTCAGCATCCAAAAGCCAGCTTTTCAAAAGTTGAAATAAACAAGGCCTAATAAAGATAAACAATACATATATGAGGGGAGTATATATAAGGTGGTAACGCAACACTACCTTCTTTTCATTCAGCGATTTCTCAAGGTGGGTGATTTGTTCAGACAACTGTGCCTTTTGGTCTTTCTCTTCCTCTAAGTCATGCATACATCTTTTGAGTACAGACTCCAGTTGAAGTTTTTCTTTCTCCAGATTCTGGGTTAATATACAATCGTTATATTTTTTGCCCCCTGAAGCAAGCTTGAACTGAGAAGGATCTTACCGAGCACCGATAGTGACTTTTAAGTGTGAAAAGAGCACAACATTGTACAGGCAATTTTTCATTTGAGAAAATAATGTTGGAGATACATGCAAGAAAAGATACCTCAATTCGCATGCTAGAGGTCTTTTTTAGATCACTTAACGAAATCTCAGATTCTTCCAACTTTTTGTCCCACAGCATTTTCTCACCGTGTCTTATTTTTTGTTGTCTCTCCATCTCTGATGTGAGATGATCAACCTCACGCTCCATCTTCTTGTAAAGATTTTCGAAATCAACTTCTTCCTTCAGTTTTATTGTGTTTGATACTTTCATTGCCTGAAAATCACAACCCAAATAAGAGCACCGGAATGGAACAACTGAACAAGTCATTTCTCTGAGGAAAATGCAGAGTGTCTTAAGATGATGCATGTACATATGTCCTTTATCTTTTGTTCTTTTTATTCCTGTTTTTGTTTACATGACTTCTTGTTGTCTTGAGTGGTTATTTGTTTAACTTTGGAATGCATTACAGGAGATCATGTTAACACAAGAAGCAGGTACACATTCGTGAGGTTCGAAAGGTCTGGAATTTTCTTATCTAAATAAGATTAACAAGCTTTCTTTAATGTTGCAATCACCGGCACCCAGAAAATGCAAAAAAATTCTTTGATTAGGCATTCAGAACAGGTGTTGGACCACCTATCAGCTCCAGAAGAGAGGAATACCCACCCAGACAAATGCGTACTTTGTGATCAAGCCAAGGAGATGGTATATATACTTAAATCCTGTGTGTTTGCATGAGAATTTTTGTACCAGATATTGACATCCCAATGCTATTCATCACTAGCTCCTGATGCTAGAACCAGGAATTTCAAGTCAGGGTGGATGAGAGCAAGCAACCCAAGCAGCTTAAGAGTACATGACCAGGTCAAGGGAATATGAAAGGTCAAGGGAATATGAAAGCGCATTTAAGTTGACCACTTGAGTGAAGACAAGTGGACGGAGAAATTAGTCAATGTAGGATCGATCAAAATTTGAACATTATTTAACCATCATACAACTAGTGAAAAAAAACCCTTAGTTGTTTCAACTATTAGGTTTAAAATGTTTTGCAAAACTCCTTGATTTTGCAGAAGATAAATGCTCTGTGGGGCTATACTACATTCTACAGATCTAAAGCGAGAAACATGCAAAATCCCATTTATGTGAAAAAGTATAAGAACAAAATGTAAATCATTTTTTACCAAAAGGTGAACTGAACTTACTCGCTGCCCGAACATAATCGTGCTTGAAGTTTCTGAGTAATGCCTAGCAGATGGACCGATTGTGACGATAAGAGAAGTCCTAGCAGTCCCTGCAATTGAAGATTTGGGAAAAGAAATAAACATTTCATGACTTTGGATAAGTATTATGTCATCAAACAATGAAAGCCTATTCGAGACTGTTCGAGGAAAAAAGAAAGCTTCTTCGTGAGAATTTTACCCATTCCAGAACTCACTCATTATTGGTACTAACTCGCTTATAATTGGTACAAGAATGCAATAAGCCCCGCCATGATGCTATTTATCAATGTTCTCTTTACAATTCTGAGACTCCAGTGCCTTGAAAGGCCTTTCATTTTCAGATTGTGTGCTTATGCAACATTTTATTTCATGTTTGTGAGGACTTTGAACTACGTGTATTATGAACAAATTAGCAAACTATAGTCCTATACTTTTACTAGATTATCCTTCACTGAGAAAAGCAGTGAAGTACTAACCTTGGCCTGCTGTAATTTGACCCACATATGCAGTTCATGCAGCCAAAATCATTAGTACTAAATAGTTTCCAATTATACACAATCTTTGATAGTTATAGCGGGCAATTCACTTAGGAACATCGAGAAATAGAAAAAGGTAATCAGAAACTAGAAAATAACATGTCACAAATCTGACTATAAGAGGAAGTGCAATCTATTTGTTTTATTCAGCTAGGACTCGCACAAGCCATAAGGTATGCGAAATACAGTGGGTACAATATCCCAAAATACTCAGATGTGTGGCACTATCTTCTAACAGGTGAATTTCATCAAATAGAAGCTAGCAATAAAAGAAGAAAAGTAGGTAACAATAATCCATTACTAGCTACAAACAGGAGAATTTTAAGCAAACAAGGGAAAACATAAACACCTCCAAAGGAATCACGGAGTATCCTGGTAAGCTTTGAGTCTCTTGTTGGTATATGAGGACTGTTTTCTGCAAGTGCATTGATGCACTTCCCTAAGGATGTTAATGAGAGATTGATGAACTTGGCTTCTTCAATCATGTGACCTTCACTTCCTAGGAAAAAATGTAATACAAAAGAGTGAACAATGTTGTGTCAACGTTTAGAAAACCACGTTTTTTTTTTTTGCATCTACAAAGGTTAAATATGGGGAGAAGATTTACCTGATTTATCAATTCGCTCTGATCCGGCAAGGTCAACAATCAAGAGTTTGCTTTTGAGAACTAGTGGTAAATCACCAGAAAATATGTCTTGTGTGTCTTTAGTGAAAGAGATACTATTTCCCTCGTTTACTCTTGAACTTCGTTGGAGATGGATCTGAAAAATGGCATCAAGTTTGTATAGCCATTCCGTTCACTTATCAACCAAGGAAAAGAAAGAGTGGACCACAGAACTGAATGTTGCAGTGTAGAAACATACAGTTAGAATAGCATGACTGCGAGATGACTCTGTGTTCATCTTAGTATTAGCAGCATGACGATTTGCCTCACCAATTTGCAGAATTTGAAACACATGCTCAAGATCTTTAATTTCAACTACTGCAGCACCTGGCAAGGAAACGTCACCAGTTTTTGGATCCTCAACTATTGGAATATTTGTCTTCTCTGGGCCGAGTAAATCTTGCACACATTCTAAGTACAACTATCAGCAAATAGAAACAAGTCAGTATGACAAAATATGGATTGATGGTGATAGATCACTTGAATTACTCATGCTACTTTTGACCTATTTCAATAGTACACAATAAGAAAAAATTATCGACATAGGTTAAACTCAAGCACTTTATTCCATTCATAAAATTTGTCAGTCACGTCAATGTAGTATGGCAATTTACACTATATATGGGTTCGCCGTTTTATAGAATTTTCATCCAGATGGTAAACAACAGATGATAAAAAAAATTCGGCCAGCATAGGAGGAACTAATTGCTTTTGAATAAATAATTAGGCACCCACATTCTCCTCAGAATGTAAATCCGCATTCTTAACTGAGCTAGGCTCAGTAGCTATAACCAGTGAATGATGGAGTGCAATTTATAATGGCATATATCAACAGACAGATGATGAAGTGCCTTGCTCAATGCCATTATGAATTGACATAGAATGGTGCCAAGAAAAAATAGTCAAACCCCTTTTTCTATGCATAACACATTTAACATAACATGCTACCATGCAAAAAAAGAATCTAGTAATTCATAGGCCGATGCAAATGCCATCCATAACCATTCAATTAAGGTCAATGAAACATGGAGTTATGTGCACCAAGAAAATTACATGACTAATATAAACATGTGCATTCTTGTAATAACATGTCTAAATAACTGACAAAAGAAAGTTAAAGGAATTCTACACAAATATTGATCACTCTAATAACAACAAAGAGAACTGAGGTCAACAAGCACACTATATATATATATATAGTTCAGAGTAGAACCTGTAGATATGATATTGCCACACGATCTGTCTCGAAAGATATACTGGAAAAAATATGCTCCAATGCTCTGACCATTATACCACGTTCCGAAGGGTCATCTTTTCCAAGGCGACCAACTGTGTACGTTTTGCCAGATCCTGTTTGACCATAGGCCATTACTGTTCCATTATAGCCTTCTAAAACACTCTGCAAAGTTATACAGGAATTACATTTACTCTCAAAATATAATTTATTGAATCACGTTTAGCATCTGAAAAAAAGGAAGGATTGGTGAGAATAGCCTGTAAAGCAGCAAAGCAAAATCAGGAAGACATCAAATTGCCCAACCAAAAGTTACAACACTCAGTGTGGGAATTTCCATTGCGATAACTAAACTGCGAAATGCAAATGCAAAGCTACAACCTAACATAGAAGTTACAAGCACAATAGATAGGTTTTGTGATGAGAAAAAACTACTAACTGATTAATAACTTTTCTAATCCCCGAATTTTCTGAAATATTTATACCAGAAGCTTGCAGTTGCTTAAACATTGTGACAGTTATTAGTCCAGTAAGATAGCAAAGATATATTGACTGGCTCTATATTTGATGTTCAAAAAGAGTGGAGTGCATGACTTGCCTCGACCACAGGTTTTGCAACAACCTCATATACACGTTTCTGTGAAGCATTCTCACTCAAGACCTCATCAAATCTGTAGGATTCACAACTCCAATTATTTTTCTTCAGTTTAAGCCTTTTACACTGCAAAACACAAGAGCATCAACACAGTTCGCTGTAGAATATTTACTTTATGCTACTAATGCAGCAAATAAAGTAAAATGGGACTGACAGGCTAACCTCAGGTTGCAATTCAACACAACTATTAAAGTCATCTCCCTGAGCTAAATCCTCAGCACTCTTTGGCCGGAGCCTTACAGCAACTCTCACTCTGCATGAATCTGTGATTGTCAAGGGCACCTTTTTGATCAGTCAAAAAGTGCAAAAGCAAAACTCCCCACAAACGTGAAACACATAGGTGCATCAAAACCCAAACAGCACAAATAAGCACGATACAGTAGCACATTGTATAAGCAATAAACCAAGTGGGAAAGCGGGCTTGTGCTAGCATAACCATCAGCGAGTAAAGTTTAGTGGAAGGGAGCGGGATTGACTTGAACAAGCATTCGGAAAGGGAAGAGTTGGCTACTCTCTGATTGATTCATGCCACAGTCCATGACACTAAAAAAAAAAAATCCGATATTAATACTAATAGTGAGCCGTAAACTCAATCCCTCCCTTCATATCCCCATTGCCAAACAGCACCTGAATCCCGATTCGTTTCAACTCTAATAAACTCAGCCGGCTTCAATGTCCACCGGGAAACCGATGAAACGAAGCACGGCGCTTCCGTGACTCCAGAGGGAAAGGGGGGAAATGCATTCCCTGATCATCCATGGCGAGATAAATACCCGAGCTGCCGTCGTGGTCAACGGCGGGCCGCGCCCGTGCGGGGGACGGAGAGGGTCGGCGCAGGCCCGGCGCGACCGACTTGGACCGCGCACCGCCGCCGCGAGCCATGCCGTGCCTATCGACGGACCGCGGCGGCGCTCCAGTTGCCATCGTCGCCACGGGAGCACCGAATGCGGGCGGGCCCCTCGGCGGCGGGTGAGCGGGAGGGGGAGAGGGACTCGACGGGTGGAGGCGGCGTGGTGCCCTGTCTGTGGTTTCGTTTTGAGTGTTTTTGAGTTGAGGCGCGCACGACGCCGAGGGAACGGAGTGGCTTGCTGGATGGCTTGTCGGGGAAGGAAACCTTCCAAGTTCGCAGTTCCGCCTCGCACTTCCGTTTAAGAAACTCTTTTGTTCTTTTTGTTTTCAATTTTGAATTTCTCTTTGATTTTGAGACCATAATAACGCTGCTTGCAAAAGGACCCTTGCCATATGTATAATTACAGAACTATGGGCCATTGAACCATCTACCATGATGTTTGCACGTCGACGCCAGATGTTGGGATGACACTTGGGACGAGTCGTGCATCGTCATGTGCCTTGAGCTTGTAGCTATACTAATCATGGAACTTCTTTATCAAGGTGATCAAATGCACAATTGTTACAAGAACTAATTTTCGCAGAATGCAACAATTTGCTGGGGCAAGGGTTACAGTGCAGTTTGACTGTATTACCCAACGATCATGAATTTCTGTTGAACTTCTGGACACTTACATTGACTAACGATATATACATATGAGATGCTGTCATATGTTTTGCTGTTTGGAAAGTGTTCCGTACCCACCCAACCCTACTGCATTCATTCCAGGCATTGGAGGTTCAACAGCTTTATAGGAATCTGAGGGGCATTCTGCGAGCAGTTCATTTGCTCCTCACGGCAAAAGTATTGTAGTGGGGCAAAAATATTGTGCCCATCATCTTCATCTACCACCATTAGACATCTAGAGGAGAATCAGAGGACTTCAGCGTCGGGCAGCAGCTCCTGAATTGTGGCCGTCAGAACTCAGAAGGAACACTGCAATGGCATGGAGATGTAGCTACCGGCATCAGTTTCAAAATCAACATCGAGGCCCGAGGGGACCAGCTGTCATCTCTAATTGTTGCATTCTAGTGCCTTGATATCAGTCTGTTTAAGTTCAACAAACTTTCCAATTCTGAAAAAGGTAACATAGACCAAAGGGTTAGCATTCAGATTTCCATTCCCAACAGCCGAAATGAGATTTCACACAAAATAAATGGCATCTGTAAACATATACAGATACCGAAAAGTCCATTACCCCAGATCTGCAGGAAGCCTGAACCTACCGATCCGAACACGTTTCAATGCGTAAACCTTCACAAACAAGGATTAAACATCAGTTGTTTCTCAAAGGGGCGCAGGGAGGGGGGAACCAGATAGAAATTTGTTCATCACAATTTGCAAACTTTAAAAAACACTTGAAGGATAGTGAGCTTATCTGTATCAGTGAACACACGGCAATGTGTTACTCACCAGGGGTTACTGATGTGCTATCTGTTGAAGCATGTGGCTGAGCTCTAACACGTAGTGTTCCAGATCAGACAGTGGACACAGTGACACAATAACTCAGGTGTTAAAGGCAATTTGAATAGCAGCTGAAATCTTTGACCTTTATTCTACTCAACTGGCTTGGGACTTTAAGGATTTGCTGATGCTCATTTTTTAGGTGTGTATAATTTATACATTCTACCAAGTACAACGCATTTAGCACCTTCATTTCCATCATATCGTGATAAAAACAGAAAGCTCAAACAGCACTCATGCTGCCAGCCAAGAGCCAAGTGAATATAGCTACTATGAAATATGAAATATTAACATTCAAATTTAAACCATAAATAAGAACTTGACAAAAGACATTGGTCATACAAACTAACCTCTAGCCCTGCATTCTGAACAAGTTCACGAACTTCATGATTTCGTCCTTCATGAACCTGTGAGATATCGATAATGTCAAACAACAAGTAGCATGTTAAATGCAATGCTTTTGCGTCTTTAGAATGTTATTTCAGTCAAGCCTAATCACAACAACGGCAATATCTCCATTAAGTAGTCTTCACCTCAAATAAGGGTACAAAATTACAGCAGGGCACAGGGGTACAGCCAGATTATTGCATTAACTACTCAGAAAACTTCCATGCTGGTACACAACACAATGACCACATTGCTAGGATATATTTCTGACCTAAGTTATTCAAGCCAAATTTCCTATATTTTACATAGTTAGATATGCAAGAGCCACATTGCTCAAGTATACAAACCAAGCAAAAAACTTGTGAATGTAATAGAATAGAGCAAGCAAAAGAAAATTACCACTATCTTAAGGCGGATCTTTCTTGTATCTGATTGTGCAACCAATGGCTCCACTAAGTCAGGGACACACTTGACCCCATCAATTATTGTGCCTTCACTGATAGCTATGAGGTGTTTCTTATGCACTGCACCATTTATAGTCACCACATATCTGCAACCTCGTACAAACACATAATTGTCATTTAAATGCATGCTCATTTCCGAAGGAGAGCCTTGGCGCAACAGTAAAGCTGTTGCCTTGTGAACACTGGGTCACAGGTTCGAGGCCCAAAGTGGTCGGACCCTTCCATGGACCCTGAGCAAGAGGGAGCTATATGCATCAGGTTGCTGTTCTTTAACGCGTGTTCATTTTGCCCTCCATTTTTTTTAAAATTATTTCTTATGGTAATAGCTGTCCAAAGAACATTAGAAGTGTTCCATTGAAGCTAGTTTAGTGGTCTTCATTATTTATAATTCTCGTATTATAATGGATGTCTGGAAAAAAATATCCATGCTATCTTGAATAGTATTTATTAGTAGTTCCCTACATATATTACTTTTAGATTTTAATACTACAGATGGAACATAAAACCTCTACAGGAAAGGTAAACTTACTCCTTTGTTACATTTGAAGAAGGATGCGCAAGTTTCTGCGCAAACTCACCTGAAAGGGAGCATCAAAACCAAATTTAGGCCTCGGATAATCAAATCACGCATTTTCGATGTATATTATATCAAGTAGATCAAGTTACCATCATTTGTGACTATTATCAGACCACTTGTGGCAACATCAAGGCGACCCACAGTAAACAAGCGTGGTTTTGGCAGCCCTGGTTGGATCTTGTTCTGTAAATAGGCATAGAAATTGGCAAAATAAGATTCTCATTCAGAAAAGATGCAGCAACTAAACTAGTTATTGTTCTAAATAACAAGCAAAGTCTCGTTACCCAGCCCTTCAAATAGTCATTAAATAAGGAGACAACTGACTTTGATTCTTCACCACATGAGCAGATATACCTGTAGAACATGGAAATAAAATATGTAAAAATGATGGTTTCTTTCTCTAATGTAGTTCCCTCTGAAACGCAAGGTTATCATGACACCCAACTGGTGGTCATATAGGTATTAAAATAAGAGGCCAACCCTTTTGGCTTGTTAACAGCAAAATACAGCTTCGGAGGCAGATTTTTGGAGATGCGGTTCCCATTAACATAGATTGAATCCTTTGAAATGTCGACTCTGGTCTGCATGAAACGAATTATTTTAGCCATTGATGTAACCACAGCAAAGCAATACTTCATGGAGTAAATAAAAGATGTACTGGAAAAAGATACATAAAAATCAGCCTTGTTTTTTTTAAGAGAAACCACCGCAGGGGGGACCCCCACAGTGAATACAGTGAGATGGGCTCAAGATTGTTGTAAGAACAATGCTAAATAAAGCTGAAGCTATGATGTTACTATAAATATATAAGTACCAAAACTAGAATGTCATAATTCACAGAAGATAGGAACTCTTAACAATCCATACCTGAGGAGAAGTGCAGACAGAACCATTGACAGTCACCTTCCCTTTGAAGATGAGCTCCTCACTGTTCCTTCTTGAAGCCACTGGGAAGAATGATTGAGTAACCATCAAGACACAAAATAATAGTCAAAGGCAAAACGTTGGAGAGTGATATAGAGTTACTCGTACTCACAATCAACTGGAAAAAAAAATAGTCCAGGAATATAACAAAATCAAATGGTAAATGGGGATAACAGCTCAAACCACTGAAGTAACATATGCACATAAGTCAAGAATGTAAACGTGAGAACTCTATTTCTGGAACCTACATGACTCGGAAGGAGAAACCTTCTCATTTTATAGTGCAGTTCATTTGGCCTAAAAAACTGGAGTACATGCTAAGATCCAGTGGCCATAACGGATTTTTATTCGATTCGGATCAACTGAGCTCTTGAAGTATCATGAATTTACCTCCTGCGGCGGCAAGGACCTTGGCTAGCCTCTGCGGCTCACTCTCCTTAATATTCTCATTGTAGAACCTCCTTGCCGCTTTGGAGAACTTGGGCGGTGCGGCGGGCGCAGCCTTCCTGTCCTTAACCTTGACAATGGCACCGGCCGCAGCAAGCGCACCCTTCTGGCTCCTGGGGGATTCCTTCTTAGCCTTCTTCTTCGCGTCCGCCTCCACGAGCGCGATGGCCTGTAGCACCTCCGGCGGCGGCGTGGTCTGGAGAGCGGGCTTCCCGTCCTTCCCGCGGACGATCCACGGGACCGGCGGCTCCGGGGACGGGGTGCGGGGTGAGGCCTTCTTCGTCGGGGCGGGCTCCGCGAAGGTGATGTTGAAGTCAGGGGCGGTGGAGGAGGAGGTGGCGCGGAGGAGAGGAGCGAGGCGGCGGCTGCAGCGGAGGACGCAGCCGGGGCGGGAGAGGAGGGGGCGGAGGGATACGGCAGCGGCAGCGGCCGTGCCCGCCGCGGTGAGAGCCATGAACAGCGGGCGGGCGCTTTGCTGCTTGCACATGCAGCAGTGTGGGTTTATCGGATGGATTATCGCCGCGGCTGCGGAGCTGGAAGCCTGGAGGCCGCCGAGAACGGAACTGGGAAGATGAGGCGACGGGGAATTTATGGGCCAGTGACCTGCGCAAGTCATGGACTCATTGTACTTCACCCCTTTTTTTTCAGGCCTGGCCTGGTAAATGCAATCGGGCGATTATAGGCCCGGGCCTGGTCGTTCTGTGGCCATTGTGGAGTTGTGGTCTTTTCAGTAGCCTTCTGCTAGACAAACAACGTATATTTGGCCTATGGGCATACACACGCGACAATGGACATCGCTGCGACTGTGGAGCCTGAGCGTCTCCCACGCACAAAACTCTGTCACAGTCCTATGAAAAAAAAACTCTAGCAGAAACTTGATTCATATGCCTAGAATGAAGCACGCAGCATTTTGAACATTTATCCAAATCAAGCGTCAACAATTTTACAATGCTCTACACAAGTACATATCCTTCAAAGTTCTAACCATAAGAAAAGAACAGATCTGAAGACGGTTAGAGACTCAGGGCACCCAACGATCTAAAGATTCGGTGCAAAGCTTAATCAATCAAACTACTCCCCCCTTTGCTCAACAATTTACAGGCTCTTTACAGAAAAAAGGAGCGTAATAAAACAAACAACTTAGACAACAAGGCTAATGAAAAAACGTCCTACCACTAATGCTCATGCTTCACACGCCCCTTCAGAATTCCAGGGATAGAGGGCGAGCTTGGTAATCTAACTGTACCATTATTTGGCCTTCCAGGATGATGCAACTGGTGCCCATAAATATTTGGCATGCTTGAGCTCTCACCTCCGTTTGTGCTTGATTCCTGAGTACCATCATGTTCCTCTCGTCCACAAAACCTCATTTCTTTCAGTACATACGAGTCATCATGCAACTCAAATGGAGTGCTGCATTCTCAGAAACATACATGTTAGAAGAATCATGAATTCATGATAGAGCACATTTCTAAGCAAAACACATTCATCTAGACTCATTTCTATGGAAAAAAAGGGGAATTCCCTTCTATGCCACCCAAAAAAAAAACTCCAATACCTTATATGCCATCAGTTTGTTGATGAAATGTGGGACCCACCACAGTCACTATGGCATATTAAGGGGGTTTAAGTTTTTAAGCAAGTAGCATACAAGGATTTTTCAAAAAAAAAAAAATCATCAAATGCAACATACAGTTCCAGAATTGAAAATGGTTTCAACAGGAATCTTCTGCTAAAACTTAGAGCTTAATTCTAGTGTGTCAACAAAATTTGTTTTAAGATTAGTAGAATAAACAACAGGAAAAGAAAATAATTACATACTCCCTCCGTCCATGTTTGTTGGGTGTATTAGCCCTTGGTGCAGAGACCAAGTAAAAAACTGCCAACTCTTAATTCCTGCGGACATCCTCTGATAACGCTTCAATTTCTTGCGTGATTAACTCCTAATCAATGCTGCATGCGCGTGCTGCATGCGTGCTTACCGCCGGCAACTAACCCAGCGCTGGGTGCTGCTGCATGCGATCTGCATGGCTGTAGCTCCCACACTCTTCTCTCTTGCATGTGAATATGTGATCCGGATCCTACGTTACTGCGTGGAGTCGTGGACGCTCCTGCTTCTTTCCTTTTCATTTGCGCGCGGAAAACGGCAATTGAAATGAAAACCGGAAACAGAACGAAAATTAGAAATTGGCCACGGCGCCAAACGTTGCCATTCAGTTCTCAAGCGAAATCAAATCTGAACGGAGGTCTATATAAATTGGGATTAGCAAATGGAAGAAATAGGTGCGACCTTCTATCATTTCTTTTATCCCTGTCCATGGCGAGCTTAGAGCTGGACTTAAACAATGAGCCACCCGATTCAGATGCTGACTACTCGCATCATGTAGTGGATTGCGTGGTGACCATTGCGTGGAGGAGGCTAGCTCTTGACGACAGGAAAAACAGTGTGCGTGCATGCGTAAAACAGGTTGCCAAAGAGGTTTCAATTCTGATGTGTGCGTGCGCGCGTATGCTCAGGGCTGCAACAGAGCAACAAAAGCAGCTCACCGTGACAGTGGCACATTTGATCCTGCAGAGGCTGGTTACATGCAGAAGTAGGCAACCAAATCAAAGCGCATTAATTTAAGAAAGTGATTAGCAGCCAACACGACGGATCTTGCAATTAACATGGAGTCAATGCTAGCTGCCACGCACATAGGCTGAGTCTAACCGTAATACGCCTAACATTCCTGGAAAAAACTATGTTGCTAATACGTCCAACAAACGTGGACGGAGGGAGTATTCAACAACAATGGACATGACAAGTAAATACAGCATATATTTGCAAATGTTATATCTAAAGGTATGCAAACCTGTGGATAATCACAAGCAATAAATATCATAGGATCATAACCATACTTCACAAATACTTATCTTGGAAAACTGTGTCAAGAGGGAGAAATAAAAGAATGTGTCTTACCTATTGAAGTCAAAATGCACTAGTTGCATATCTTCTGATATCTCGACTTCCACTGTTGCATGAGGTCGTGTCTGAATGCAAAAGAAAAAATAAATAGCTGAAGTTTAGTAGTGCCTTTGTAAAGGAAGCGGGGAGAGTTCAGTTCAGAATGTACAAAACGAAACTAAGCATAGTGTTGAAAACTTATTCACCTGGACCAGGATAAATGGCAAAGCCACTCCAGCTGAAGGCGTATTTCCTGAACCATACAACTGTTCATTTCGCCGAATCAAGTTTTGAAGTCCTACATACTTGACATGCCAGAGAAGAAATAATTATGCAGATCCCAAATTGCTGAGAAATGCTCAAGGTAAATAACCGTAAAATGAGTAAGCAGGAGATTGGACTAAAATTATATCCTTACTTGGTCTTGTAGCTCCTGCAAATATGCACTTTTCTTATCAATCCTACCTTTCAGTCCCACAAGCTCCGTCTATAAGAAAGGGGCAATGTGTTGAATACATTGGATGTCTATATGTGAGATAGCAGACCAAAAAAAAAAAAAAAGCAAAACCTTCAATTCTTCAACATCACTTATACTAGTCCGAGGTAAGCCCTTCCATTGGATTTCCTTTTTATCTTTAGATATAATGTCCATAGCCATCAGGACATTCAACGCATCATAAACTCTTCTTCGTATATTTTTCTCATCATATTGTTGCTGCATTTTAACAAACAGTGAGGATTGAATACCTATTAAATCAAATAAATAACTGGTGTCAATGAGAGGTCATATCTCTTAACTGCATTGGGATTATCAGGATCTGGTGCCTCAATATTATTATTGGGATCTGAAAACTCAGCCACAAGTTCGTCCGCCACCTTACAACAAAAAGATGGAGTGTAAGAATAAAAAAACATACATAAAAATAAGTCAAGTCAGCAGAAATTTCAATAAATCAGAAGAAAAAAATATAAAAATAAATACAATATTAGCACTAGCGCTATCATCGTCCAAGTTCCCAAACTACTTCGGGCATATAGGATTACATTGTAGTGCAGTAGAGAAACAACCGGTAGATGGCAAATTGGCCATTTCAAATTACAGACAGTAGAGACGGCAAAGTTCACATACATGAAACCCATGTGAACAAACAACTCTTGCTAATAGGTTCTAATGGAAGAATCCTTGACCCCTCCCCCCCTTTGAAATTTAAATGATGGATAGAATAATAAAAGATCAAGAAATACTAAACTCATATATGCAAAGAAATTAGCAATTAAAATATGTAATTGTTCTTGTTTTTAATTTCAGGAAAGTGAACCCATGTGATATGTAAATATGCCGCATGTATCAGTCATAAAAAAAAATGAAATGACAGAAATAACAAAGCACAAAGCACTCACCTCATTATATGTTGTTCTCCCTTTACTTTCAACTTTCTCACAAACTGCAAAGGGAAAAAGGGACAAATCAGGACACCCATGATAGTTTGAATTCGTTACATTACGTC
>BCLG01002338.1:0-19779 GCA_001602295.1 Zoysia matrella | reverse complement strand
GGAGGACGCCCGGGCCCCCACCGGCGGCGGCGGGCGCTGACCAGCCGGACCGCCGCCTCCGTCCTCGGCCGGAACGTCGGAGACCATGGACGGCGACGGAGATCGCCGCGAATCAGGGGCGCGCGGAATTGGGGAGCGAAGGCAGTAGCTGGAGAAGCAGAGCAGAAGCGAAGAAGAAACCCTAATAAAAGACAAAGTGGGGCAAAATGGAGGGAGAGGGAGGGAGCGAAAGAAATCGTCGCGAGAATTTTCTCTCTGGTTTTTGCTTCGCGTTTTTCTACCTTAGCCTGCTGGCTGCTGCACGCTTTATGGCGGGGTTCCGGTGACGGCGGCGCGTGGGCGCGTGGCTGATCAACAGCATGATCTAAACAGGGCAAGCTCATCAGCCCAGGCGCGTGACGCGACGGCCCAGCAAGACCAGACTGGCCTATATCAACGCGACAGGCGGTTAAGCCCGTGACAAGCATGTGCATTGACCAACAAAGGGCCCAAGACCATTTCCACGGTCAAATCGGTGCTGGTGGGCTGGGATCCTGAGCAGCGAGTAGAATTTTCCGACCCATTCCAGGAAGGAAGTGAAGCCTTTGGATATGGAAGTGCAGATCCCTCCGTTTCCTACGGCGCCTCTGCGAGAGATCCATATTCTCTCCAGTAGAGTTTAAAATTCATAGCACTGTAGTATAAATAGTGAGAAAAATAAATAGTATTTTGCTTTAACATTATAGCAATTTACTGTAGTAAAAATACTGTATTGATATTTCACTAATGTTAGTTGAGATTTGAACTAATGTCATATCTCTGCATTAAAGTCTTTAATGGAAAGGATATGGATCCGTCTGAGAGATGTCTCCCTCCATCCATCCATCCATGATTCAGCTATGACAAGTGTTGTCACCCGCGACCTCACTTTATCGACAGAGATCGCCATGTCCATGCGCATGGCAAGGCACAGGAAATGGAGAGTGAAAGGGGCAGAAAACGCGGCAGAAACAAGAGAGTAGAGTTTGTCATCCCTTTGCATAGAGTAGAAATTCGCTTTGTTTTTCGCAAACCGGGAGCTACTACGAGAAGACGAGTGATAGCGCATCCAGTAAATTTCATAACGACAACTCAACAAGCATTAACCGTTGTGCGGTCAATTCGAAGGAATTCTTTGCAGCGAAGACATTCACGACGGCGAAAAGATAAGGATCGACAAATGCAACGCGACCATAATTACATCCTGATTAAGAATATACAGTAGGAGTACAAAAAAATACAGATGGTCCGTGAGTTGTGCCGCGGGCGGTACACGGATTTGCTTTGGCGATCAGCAAGCATGCACATGTACAGAAGCAACGGTGCACTGTCGTCTCTGTACCACGTGTCACCGCGTGCCACGCGTCAAGCGCACGGATTTAATCAAACGGAACAGTATTTGGTAGTTTTATTTTTCGCGAGGAAATTGAAGTGCAGAAGTGTTTGAATAGTGCCTGTCTTTATTTTTAACGTGCAAACTTAAAAATCGTTTCGAAGTCGCCTAGAGTACCGTGTGCTGCAGCAGTACAAGCACTCGAGAGAACATCCTAGAAGGGGATAGTACAGAACAGTACTCCGGCCGAGGAAGATCTTTCTGCGTGCTGACGCCACAGGTGACCGTAACCGGCACTCATCCGCCGCAGGCCACCCCCGGACTAGGGTAAAAGTTAGGAGTAGTATATAATAAAGAGAGAAGTAAGTAATATGGTTGTAAATAGAATGAGTGATATGCGATAAAATCGGAGATTTATTTTATTTATTTTATTCAACGTTTTAATGATGATAAATATAACGAGAATGTGAGAAGGTTAGTAAAAAATCCGCTTATACCGGACCAGCCGCCACCGGAAGCACCGGCGTCAGCAGCACGACGGCCGCAACCGCGGCAGGCAGGGAGTCCACTTTATCCGACGCGAACGCGCGTCAGCAGACATTGACACCTTGGCCCCACCGAACACCTTCCTCTCCAGTTCCTGTCCGCCTATTTATTTCCGCCCGCGCTCTTTGTTTGGCATTTCCTCTCATTCGTCAAACCAACGACGCAGCCCCCAAGAAACGCACGCACAGGACACAGACAGGAACAATCTAGAGTCCATTTCTATGGGAGCTGGGAAGGGCGCAGGCGATGGCGGCGGCGGTGCGGACGCGCCGGAGGCCGCGCAGCCCGTCGTGCTGAAGATGGACCTGCATTGCGCCGGCTGCGCGCACAAGGTCAAGAAGGCCATCAAGCGCGTGCCTGGTACGGAGTACTCAGCTTGTTTCCTTTCCTTTCATTTCCGCGCAGGACGTGATTCTTCAGTTCGGCTTTGGAATTCGTTTCATCCTTCCTGATTCTCTGGCTGATTCGCGGTGAAATTTCCTTTGTCCTCGTCGCAGGTGTCGAGTCCATCGTGACGGACGTCGCGGCGAAACGGGTCGTCGTGGCGGGGACGGCCGACGCGTCGGCGCTCAAGGCGCGGATCGAGGCGAAGACCAGCAAGGCCGTCGAGGTCGTCTCCACCGGAAGCGGGCCCAAGAAGGACGCCGGCGCCGGGGAGAAGAATGCCGACAAGGACGCCGGCGCCGGCGAGAAGAAGGGGGACAAGGACGCGAGTCCCAAGGAGAAGGAGAAGAAGCAACCGCCGGAGGAGACGAAACCCAAAGAGGTCGGTACACAGGAGGCAATGACGCCCACGCAATCTGCTCTGTTTGCTCCTACTCCCAACTACTCCTCTGACCTGCAGCTAAAACTCTGCTTTTGGTTTCCGACAGGACACGGTGCTGCTGAAGATCCGCCTCCACTGCGACGGCTGCGCGGACCGCATCAGGCGACGCATCTACAAGTTCAAAGGTGAGACCTTTGGTTCCCTACCATTTCAGTTTCAGTTGCAATTTCCGTTGATTTCCTGCCGTTTCTTCAGAATTGACGTTTTTTTTTTTTTTGACCGACTCCAGGGGTGAAGGATGTGGCGCTCGACGGCTATGCGAAGGACGAAGTGAAGGTCACCGGCACGATGGACGTCCCCGCCTTACTGGCGTACCTCAAGGAGAAGCTCAACCGGCCCGTTGACGCCGTGGCTCCCGGCAAGAAAGACAGTGGCGAGGGCAAGGACGGCAAGAAGGACAAATCCGGCGACGGCGACAAGGCCAAGGGCGCATCCACCGCTGCTGGCAGAGACGACACGAAGGGCAAGGCCAAAGGCATCGACGCGGACGCGGCAGGCCCGTCCACTGCCGCCGCCGCCGCGGCGTTCATGGCGCCGCCGGCCGAGGCGAGCACGTACCACGTGACGCCGCCGTACGGGTACGTCGCGTACCCGCAGGGCCCTGCCACGCCGAGCTACTACCCCTCCTACTACGGCAATGCGGATGGGGTGGGCTACGGGTACGGCTACCCCAACTCCACCGGCGCGGACCCCTACTACTACCACCAGCAGCAGCCGTACCCCCACCCCGAGCAGCCCAGCCAGCACCAGGGGTACTCGCCGTACCCGTACCGCGTCGACATGGCGCCGCCGTCCCAGATGTTCAGCGACGAGAACCCCAACGCCTGCTCCGTCATGTGACGCCGACGCGCGCGCGTAGTGGTCATCGATACGTCCGTCAGTCAGATTTAACCTTAATTAGTCGGGAAATTTCAAGTCATGTACATATGACTAATGAGGAGTTAGCCTTCGATCTAGAACTAGTATTTTTTTCTTATCAAAATTTTCTTAATTCGGTTGTTCTTTCGTTCTTCGTGTTCGCTTCTAGGACCCCGCGGGTTAATTTGACGACGGGTTAAGATGAACCGGTCCAAAAGTGTTCTTATCAGGCGCGTGGTCAGACAATTGGTGGACTGGGTTGTCTTCCTTGCCGTTCCTTGCGTTCACCGAATACTCCTACCCGTACCCGTTGTGTGATTCAGCAATTAAACAGATAATTATGATCTTAATTATCTCCAAAAACGGAGAAGAGTACTTAACACAAGCGCCGTTTTTTCTAGTTAATGGGATGTCAATGTCTTGTGGGGGCGAAATTGGTGCGGCTCTCCCGTGTCCAATCGACTCGGATCCTAGGAGGATACTAGACAATTACGACTCCTGGATCCGTCGCTTTTGGGATTCTTTCTGTGGTTCATGACGTAACACCATTATGTTGACAGATTTTCTGTTTGCTGGCCGCGTTGCGTTGCGGCTGCCAGAGCAGAGCCGAATGGGATGGTGATCGGCGAGAGACCACTAGGGTTTAAAAAACCGTTTGAGCTGTGAAAACAGCTCGAGAGTGGTTTAACGAAAACCGTAAAAATTGTAAAAATTGTTATAAAAATCAAATAAATTTAAAAATCAAATTTTTTAAAAAAATTGAGCGGTTTTTACGGGTTATCGTTTTTAATTTAAAATTAAATCAGTTTGAGCGGTTTTTTAACGGTTTTTCAGTAAACTGCTCGATTTAAGTGGTTTTTAAATTTTCAAATTTTTAAATTTTTTAAAAATTTTAAAACGAAAATCGATTAATCATAAAAATCGAATCGTTGCGATTTGATCGAAAACCACGGTTTACCGTAGTTTTCGAGCGGTTTTATTACCACGGAGACCACTACGGCCAGGAAACAGATCTCGGCGGTGACCGAGACTGGACGACCTTTTACACTTGAGGAACACGTCAGAAAGATAATAACCTCACCACGCGGTGAATTCAATTCAAAATCCCTTTCCTTTTCTTAGGGCCTCTGCTCACACTTTAAATTATTTATAAAAATCACTTATTTAACTTATTTATATAATCTATTTTTATGTTAAAAGTGTTTGACAAAATAGTTTATTCAATATGAATTATAGTTAAAACGAATAGAGAAGTGAAAAAATGTTGAAATACTATTTATAACTTATGAGTGCTAAGTATAAAATGCAAAAATGATTATAGATGATCGTATGTACAATCATTTATGAATTTTAAAAGTTTATTAAAGATTATAACATAAATTATAATAATCATTAACAAAATAGCGTCACAATCTTTACCAAGGTCTTCTCAAACCTTCCGTTAGTTTCAGGATCATCTTCCAAGAATTTGACGGACGGGCAGGCTGGCGCAACCGTGTCTCTCTGAAGTCCGAACCCGTCGAAACTTCGAGAACTCGCCGCGTTTCTGCGGTACCCGGACACGGGAAACCGCTTCGATTTCCCGGTGCCTTCCGCGTGTTTCCTCGCACCCACCAACTCCTCGTCCACCGCGGCGGGAACCAGCAACCACCGTGGAGTCGTCGATACTCCCCCTGTTTGAAGGACGCGAGAATCAGTTCGGGAACAGAGAACGTTCATAGCCTGTGACAGTGTGATTCCGTAGGCATCGACGTTGAACGACCCGAGGATTACAGAGTTGTTTGCTTGGAGTATTACCCAACTATGATTATCTCAACCTTATTAAAAAACCACGGCTCGCTTAAGCCTGCAGAAGACCACCAAACGGCCAAACCCTTTTGAGACGACACAGGCTTGTGCCCCAAGCAGTCAACCTGTTCCGGCATGAGAACCACGCGCCCTATCCACACACGAATGGCCAGCCACTATCGGCGATCAACAATCAGCTATGCTGCTCAATCATCGAGACGGGGCCAAATGCAGGAAAGGAAGAAACAGGCAGCGGATAGAGATGCTCAGAACTCTTCCGTCCCGTCTCCTGACTCCTGCCAAATGTTTTTGTCCTCGAGCACGGCGTGTTTGACCAGGAATATTCCCTGATTAGACGGATAAACTATCAGCTTAGCGTAAGCAACATGTCAGCAGAAACGGCCTTCTTTTTTTCGATTTTTTAATTAAGCTGCGGAGTTATATGGCTTCTGGAAGGCCTTCGCGTGATTAACCTAATCCTGTTCAAGCAAGGATCGATAGCCCACGTGTCCCTCCTCCTGTCATCGGCGACTCGGCATGTTTAGTTTTGTTAATTAATTAGTATTTCTGCCGTCGCTCTGACTCTAAGTTTTGTCTAATGCAAAATGACAATCTCGTGGGTTTGGAAGCTGGGAAGAATCCGTCCAGAAAACCATTTGACTGGATACAAGGGTCGGTCGTTGCATTTTGAACTGCTTTTGAAAATGCAAAATGGATAATCGTGGCGGCCATGGTACCAGTATTTATAATAATAGAATTGATTCGTGTGTTAGCTGAGCCCCATGACGGTGCCTGAGGATAGCATCGCCGTCTCACGGACGGATGAGGCATCACCGCATCAGAATATTCAAATGGGAAGGGGTGTTGGTGGGTCGTAGAATCCGAGTCAGATTTCGGATAAAATCAAAGCAACAACCGACCCCCGCCGACTTTATTTCATGTAGTATTTTGTCATGGTTCGAGAGTTTTGAGACTGCGAACAATTCATTTTTTGCTGTTTTGGAAAAAGACGTGGAGATCTTTTTTTTTTTGTTATGAAAAAACAGTGCGGATTTTACAATGTACTATGCTCTGCACATTCGAGGAAATATGCAATCTTAGTACTACAATGCTGATAAAATTAACCTAACTCGCCTTCTAAAGACAGTAAAGCATGCTAGCTGCTAAAGACACCTAGATTGGAGGTTTGGTCATCTAGCTCGTCCCTGATGCTGCGATATCTGCATTACAACGTGGCTTGATCCAAGTAAACTCCCGCCTAAATGGAAAGCCAAAACATTTACACTGCCCTTTTACCCTTTTCATCTTTAATTTGATTTCTCCTCCCTTTTGCCCTTCTCCTTTCAGCTTTGTCTTATTTTTTTTTTCCCTCCATTTTTGTGTCATCCTCCTTTTTAATTTACCTGTAGAAAGAACATGGGATCATCAGGGAATCTATCAAAAGACAGGTGGCAAAGAGACACTACTGTTTCCATCCTTTGAGGGGGGCCTTTGATCACATGCTTGTGCTTCTTTAGTCCTAACTTTGCAATCTCACACCTGTCCTGTCCGGTTTCCTGTTGCCGTTTACCTGATGCCCGCGGACGTCGGCAGTTTTGTGCAGATTATTGCCGCTTCTCTGCTAGGATTACTAGTACTTTCTGTTCTGAGACGGGCCCCGTTCCTTCCATTCTGGTGCAGGGTGCTGGGAGTGGGATCTGATCCATGGTGAATGGCCACATCAGTGCTTCTGGTTCAAGTATGCCTAACTGAACTGACAGTAGGTGGCTTGGTAACTGGCTTTTGTAGCTTGCAAGGCTAACGCTTTTCCAGACCTATTCTCTCTACCAAAAACGATAGCCGGTCTGATTAGAAATTCAGTTCGGTGCATTTTGCCAAATGGCTATATACCATAGCTATAGCAGCTATATGTGCTTGGTTTTCAGGTTGCAGTGCGCAGCTTGATCCTATCGCAGGAATGAACTGTGATATGCAGTTTCAGAAACAAACATTCAAGCAAGATCAATTCAAATTTATAATCAATTACCTTTTCGGTGGAAAAGGTGCTAGGAAACCAAAGAAAAGTGCACTTACACTATCAGTAATAGTAAAGATAAGTTTGTAAACACCCTTTATTTCATGATTAACAAAAGAGATACTAATACAAAACTGATCCCTTTTTCACCATGCATGAAAGTAAAACTTGAACCTCTCTCAGAAAAGAAAAGGCAAAAGAGAAAGTCTGAAAGTGTGTGGTATGGATCTCAGCCATATTGGTAGTTCACAACCCTGCCGCCAAAATTCATAGCCGCTTTTGCTTGTCACCTACTCCGTCGGACGTATCGAGCGTGCTGAGGCAGGTGTGGTTCCACAGAACGGAGGACGTGGCCGTCACAGAACGGAAAGTGGCAAACATTCTTGCACGCACGCACCGCAGACAGTGCGTCGCCTTTGCCTTTACAGCCGGAGGAGAGCGTTGTTGCTGCAGGCAGGTCAACTTTGCAATCGACTCGCTCGCTTTAACCCACATGCATGGTCGCGTGGCTGCTTTGTGCCCGCTTCACGAGGATAACAGTCGAGGCATGGAGACGAATGCGTACATCCAAGTGAAAAGGTTCACGAGATCACTGAAGTTTCATCGAGTTTACAGGAAGTTTCTTACAGCGGCTATAGCTTGCAGAGATCCAAAGGAAAAAGGGCGTTGCGTCTGTTGCAGAGCTCGCAGTCACTTATGAATGTTGCTGGCCACATCGCTTGCTTCATGGGAGCAAGGTGCTCCAGAAGTTTTCCTTCAGGTAATTGGGGGCTGGCACGCTGTGACCTCCTCGTCGCCATTGCTTCTCATCGCTTTGCAAACATCATTGTCATACGTAAGCCAGACTCTGGGACTGACTGTCACTCCCGGCTTAAACTGAGACTGCAGCAGAACATCCCTGCGTTTCTTCTGCGGCCGAAGGATGATCGTACCTTTCCCTACTGTTTCCGCAGAACATTCCTTCGTTTCTTCTGCGGCCAAGTCAGTTGGGTTCATTGACAACGATTGTATTTACTGATCTTTGCCCAAAACAAAGAAGAGAAAGGGAAATGGCTTCGTTAGCGCTTAGCAGGATGGAACAGTGTTTAAACATACTGTACCGCAATGCCCAGGGCCCATTCAGGCCAGTCAGCCCGGCCCAAAAACTGTACTAGATGGACATGGCTGTCCAATTTTCGCACTGACAAGTGGGCTCGTCAGTGGTCACGCCCATTGCCCAACGACCTGCCTTGCTTTGCCGAAGCGGCCAAGCAGCAACGCGTCGCGCGTACTACTACATGCGAGAGCCCGGACTTGGAGTAGCAACTAGCAACTGCCACCGACCGCACCGCCCCGAATCGCAAGCAGGCCAAGGCCCGATCCGCCCCCATCCTCGCCGGCCGCCGCGAACCGCGCTTCTGCTCGGGTGACTTTACCTCGACGCCGGGACATAGCGTGAGCTATGGGTTGCTCCTCCTCCGTGCCAGGTTCGCACCGCATCCCCCCAGTGTGAAGTTTTCTGTAGAACTGTTAGGTCTTCGATTAGACACCGGAGGAGGGATTCTGCTCGGTGACTAATCTCCAGCCGGTTGTTCAACAAATTTACTGAATTCGTATGGGGTTATAGCTGTGCTCAGTAAAATCGATTGAATCTCTTGTGAATGGAGTGGTCTCCCTAACCAAATGGACTGTGGTTATGAATCTAGGCAATTTGCTTTAGTTAAGTCTTGCGCAACTAGTTTCTTGGAAAATATCGTCCTAGAATGGTCTATGGGTTTGTGGACGATTTGTTGCTGGAGAAAATTTGTTAATGTACTGCATTTGTTCCCCATTCAGCTAGAAGCACGGGAGGGCTGAACAATATTAACAACGATAATTCTTCTGCTGCTGATTCAAAGGACTTGCGTGCTAAGGTTAGCCAAACTCCTCCCCCATATTTCTATCTTTCCCTTTTTGGGGGGTTTCTTCTGTTTGCTTTTGTTTATGACTCTGTAATGCAAACCTAGCATTGTGTTCACCTTTCCAAGATGCTTGGTAATGTAATTATGGAGCGATAGTTAAACTAGCAAAATAGCTTAAGGAGTTATATACCTAGTGAAACTTCTCTAGTCCACTATTAAGGTTTGGATACTGTACAACCTGCTAAATCTGCATCTGCTGAACTCAGCGTTTCCGTCAAGGATATCTGGGGTCTTGGTGAGTGTAAAGGGTCACATTATTTGCAAGATTCTTCTCATTTCACAAAAGATATTGAAGTAATGTTGTTATGACTTATGACTGGCTGCTATTATCTGAGAGCATGATTCGTTTTTGTTAATGTGCTGTATTGCTAACTTAGACACTATAAGCCGAGGCAGAAGTGTGCTAATGGATTATTGAATACTTTTTTTTATTTCAGTGAATGAATCTTTATTTGTGTATTTGCATTGATGGCCCTATCAAGTACATCAGCACATTATGAGCTGTTTGACAACATTGAATTAGGGGCTTGTTTGATGTTTTGGTCTTTATCATTTCTAGGTGGTATTGCTGGGAGACTCAGGTGTCGGGAAGAGCTGCATTGTTCTTCGCTTTGTTCGTGGACAGTTTGATCCTACCTCCAAGGTGATTCACTGTCTCAAGCTCCTTGAGCGATGGCTTACAATCAACACTTTAGAAGACACATTGCTTTTGCTTGCAAAATCTCTTTCTCCCAGCTTATATTCTCAAATGATTGTATGTAGGTAACTGTTGGTGCATCTTTTTTGTCACAAACATTAGCATTGGAAGACTCAACAATAGTGAAGTTTGAAATTTGGGATACTGCTGGGCAAGAGAGGTGCATATTCAACTTCTGTAAGCTAGTTTTATCCTAAATTTTGGTAATTAATATGTTGACTTTGCAGCATAGTTCTAGCAATGTAGCCAAAACTTTTCCGATAGTATTCTATGCACATTTGATCCAGCTTATGTTTTTTTTTTCATTCTGAAATGTCGATCCATGTTAGTTGCAAGCCCATATGTGCCTTTTCTTCCCTGAAACAAGAAGTCACAATAACTGATAACCGCTCGATTCCAGGTATGCTGCATTAGCGCCACTTTACTACAGAGGAGCTGCTGCTGCAATCGTTGTCTATGACATAACTAGTCCAGAATCTTTTAGCAAAGCACAATACTGGGTGAAGGTAAGCATCAGTAATCCTCTTCTGTTGTGAGGTCTTGCACTTAATGTTTATTAGATTCTTTCTCTGTTGTCAACAGTTTTATAAATAGGATTCTATAATGAGTACTAGTGAAAGATTCTAAATGGTCTGACTTGGATAATAAAATCTTTTATATGCAGCAACCGTAGAATATAGAAGTGAACTGCATTTTATATGTTTTATTTATCAGAATCAAGTAATCAACTGACTCGGTGATTGTATTCAGTGTTAGTGGTCTACAATCTCTTGCACTTTCCCTCGTGTTCTTGGTTTGAGGTCAAATTAAACAATATGTCTCTTTCCTATTCTGTAGGAGCTTCAGAAACATGGTAGCCCTGCTATTGTAATGGTGCTGGTTGGGAATAAGGCTGATCTACATGAAAATCGAAGTGTACCTTCACAGGTAAGAATATACACTCACTGTCAATGGATAGATATATGATAAATGGCTGCTTTGTGATTTTGACCTTATATGCTCTTTGAAGGAAGCACAAGAGTATGCTGAGAACAACAATATGTATTTCATTGAGACGTCAGCAAAGACAGCTGATAATATAAACCAACTGTTTGAGGTATGCTCAGAGTGAAGCTTATACTCTTCCCCCCATAGTAGCATAGAAGTGGAGCAGCAAACCTAGCAGAAGATGAAACATAATGGCACTATCAATATTTTCTGCTGAAAAAAAATATAAGGGTGAGGCGTTGCACAAACAAAGTTTTGATGCCTTGAATTCCTAATTATTGTATGTTTTTTCCTGGTTCCTGTGAAGCTTCACTTAAGCATCACATGGACGAGGGAACTGCAAGAAGCTAGCCATCAGCCCTTAGCTATATCGTTATGATATGCATACTCACTTGTCATTTCCTAAAAACAATGTCCCCTCTGATTGACCTGTCGTATTTTATCCTCATCTTTATTTTTCTGTCACAGTCTGTATTTATATTATTGCTTCTCTTGTTGTTTTTTGTTGAACATCCCCCTCCTGACACATGTTGTTCTGCGGACAGGAAATTGCAAAGAGGTTGCCCAGGCCAACAGCGTCGTAGTTCGTACTGAAAAAAAAAGATATAAAGTTTGTACTGTATCATGTAGTGCATGTAATATTTCAGGTCTTCCCGCATATATTGATGTTATTTGGAAGACTGTCGCTCATGTGAAATCTTATTCTACTGTGTTGCGTTAATCCTGCAGAACTGTAGAATGTTTGATCTTGTGTATCCTTGGATGGCGCGATAATTCATAATTTAATTATGAAGTTACTATGCAAATTTTCTACCATTAACCAGTAAATGCCATCTGAACAATTTTGCTGCATGCCTTTGGTACGGTTCTCATTCTTTGAAAAATCATAAACAGAATCACTTTAGAAATTATTTGACAAGTTTTAGTGATTGGATTGAAACAACTTTGGGAATATTTGAAAACTCAAGAAAACTTTTTTAAATTTCAAAACTTTTCTTAGTATTTTTGAAGTTATTTTAAAAAAAAATTCTAAAACTGATCTGCTGCCAAGTGTTTCGCTCGTGAAACATCGAAAGACCCGTTTCACTGCTGCAAACTAAAAAGGTGAAACGTTTCGTTAGATTCAGCACCGAAACGTTTCAAAGATTTTCTTTTTTGGCACAGATTCAATCGATTCACCGAGAATCCGAATCAGCCAAACGCAGCATTAGAAAGCGCAATATAGTTTCCGTTATGTTATGCAAGTGTAATTATGCAATTTTTCCGGTTGAGCCAGGCCAATAATTTCATGTTACATAAACCAGCTTGTTTGAATGCAACAACTTTACATAGTACTGTATGTTTCACGAAGGTCTTCCAAATTAGTTCAGCTGTGACGGAATTATAGCTGGACGCCTGAATTCGAGTCCTTCCTACTGGATTTCCTTCCGTTAGATCACGATCAATCAAGATACCAAACTTACCAGGGGTGGCTACCTTGCAAGTTGCAAGTCTTGTACGACCAGAGCACTGGTCCCTCACACACACCACCAAACGCTCCAGACTCTTCTGCGTGGGCCCACCAGCCATGCTGTTCCACTGACGGGCTGACCCCAGTACAAATAAAGCCACCGCTTACCTCCCCCAACGCCCTCGTCACTTCGCCCGCAAATATCTGTGGCGTCTCGCCGCTCTCGCGAACAGCACTAAACACCTACCGCCGCTTCGAATTCGTCGGCCATGGCGAGCCAGGGAGAACCGTCCTCCTCCGATCCGTGAGTTCCCTCCCCGATCCGGGGTTCCACACCCAGGGCTTCAATCTGGTATTGTCGTAGGAGGGGGAGCTGATCCTTTTTTGTGTATGTGTTTTTGGTGGGGTTTGGAGCAGGAAGGGTAAGAAGGATTTCTCGACGGCGATCCTCGAGAGGAAGAAGTCGCCAAACCGACTGGTGGTCGACGAGGCAACCAATGACGACAACTCCGTCGTCGCGCTCCACCCGGACACCATGGAGAAGCTCCAGCTCTTCCGTGGCGACACTGTGCTGCTCAAGGTAGGGATAATAATCCTTGACTTGTGACTTCGGTATCCGTTGGATTGTGGAGCGTTAGGGTTGTGGTGATTTTGCAGAACTTATTATCTTTGTAATTTCAGCTCTGGTGGGGGATATTTGTTGGCGATATTTTAGGATTTTTTTCGTTGGTTATAGGTTATGAAATTTCGTCCCTCCTATGGTTTCTGCTAGGGAAGTCGTTCCTCTGCCGCGCGGCAGAGGATCCGCGTGCTTCTGCTTGTACCGTGGTAACAAGTTTTTGTATTCGATATGTAGACTCATACATGGCGTTTACTGTAACCATGTGACAATTTACAGTTACTCGGCGAGGTGTGCCACGCTGTTGTTTTGGATGTTGTCTCTTAATTCCCTTTAGCCATGGAGTTACTAACCAAGTTTAAGTTTTTTTTTAATGTTCACCTTGTTAACTACAGTGGCTACTGTGCTATATAATTTATTTACATAATAAGACATAGTTTCTGTGGGTTGATCAGCGTTCATAAATTAAGAGCTGATAGATGTACATGTTCCTTATGGTCAGACCTTCCGAAAAAAGAAGGGATCAAGAACAAATATGTGTGCACAAGGTTTTCACAAAATTATTTCTGCAAAATACTTAGTTGGGCATCTATTTAATTATTATATTTATTTCTATACTTGCAATTCCTTCTGTTATGAATGTAGTAACTTTTGCTAGCAAGATTGTGTTTTAAATTTGGCTGCAAGTGCCATGTTATTCTTGGCTGCTGACATCCTGGATCACTTCATAACAGGGTAAGAAGAGAAAAGACACAATCTGCATCGTTCTTGCAGATGAGACATGTGAGGAGCCAAAGGTCCGGATGAACAAGGTCGTTAGGAAAAACTTGAGGGTCCGACTTGGTGATGTGGTTTCTGTCCACCAATGCCAAGATGTCAAATACGGGAAGCGCGTGCACATACTTCCTATCGATGACACAGTTGAAGGCATTACAGGAAACTTGTTTGATGCTTTCTTGAAACGTAAGGTTCAATTCATGAATGATAACCTTTCTGGTTATTTAACATGTTGATTTCTTTTTTTCTTTTTTTTGTTACTGCCGCTGTCATTGATTTTGGCCGCTTGTCTTAGGTAGATATTGTTGCCAAGTTTAGATGATAACCTAATGAGCATGCTACACTTATTTTGCAAAGTATGCTTCAGTGTATTTTGTTTCTTTTGCTAACATCGCCTTTAACTATTCAGCATACTTCCTTGAAGCCTATCGTCCTTTGAGAAAAGGAGACCTTTTCCTTGTCAGAGGTGGCATGAGAAGTGTAGAATTCAAAGTCATAGAGACTGACCCTGCAGAGTATTGTATTGTTGCACCCGATACAGAAATATTCTGTGAAGGTGAGCCTATTAAGAGGGAGGATGAGGAAAAACTGGATGAGGTTGGTTATGACGATGTTGGCGGAGTCAGAAAGCAGATGGCCCAAATCAGAGAATTGGTTGAACTTCCACTGCGTCATCCCCAGCTTTTCAAGTCTATTGGTGTGAAGCCACCAAAGGGCATATTGCTGTATGGACCTCCCGGCTCAGGCAAGACCCTTATTGCTAGAGCTGTAGCTAATGAAACTGGTGCGTTCTTCTTTCTGATCAATGGACCAGAAATTATGTCGAAGCTAGCTGGAGAAAGCGAGAGCAATCTCAGGAAGGCATTTGAAGAAGCTGAAAAGAATGCACCATCTATCATTTTCATTGATGAGATAGATTCTATAGCTCCTAAGAGAGAGAAGACCCATGGAGAAGTTGAAAGGCGTATTGTTTCACAGCTTTTGACTCTTATGGATGGTCTCAAATCTCGTGCACATGTTATTGTTATGGGTGCTACAAACCGTCCAAACAGTATTGACCCTGCTCTTAGAAGATTTGGTCGGTTTGACCGTGAGATTGACATTGGTGTTCCTGATGAAGTTGGGCGCCTTGAGGTTCTCCGGATTCACACTAAAAACATGAAGTTGTCTGAAGATGTAAGTACCCTCATTTACTGATAAATGAAGTGATAAGGTTTATTATATAATTTCTCTAGTTTTGAAATTCTATTGCAACTAGCCAACTACAATACATATCTTTTGCAGGTTGACTTGGAGCTCATCGCTAAGGATACCCATGGTTATGTTGGTTCTGATCTTGCTGCCCTTTGTACTGAGGCTGCTCTCCAATGCATTCGTGAGAAGATGGATGTCATAGATCTTGAGGATGAGACCATAGATGCTGAGATACTGAATTCGATGGCTGTCTCAAATGACCATTTCAAGACCGCACTTGGGACAAGCAACCCATCTGCTCTCCGTGAAACTGTGGGTATTTATATAACTATCCTCGTACGATAAATTTGTGCTTATTCTGGACACTTACCAAACTTCTGGATTCAGGTCGTTGAAGTTCCAAACGTCTCTTGGGAGGATATTGGTGGTTTGGATAACGTCAAGAGGGAGCTCCAGGAGGTATTCATAATGGCATATGCTACTGAATTTTGGTTTTCTTATTATCATCACTTAACAAACTTTAAATTCTTGCAGACTGTCCAATATCCAGTGGAGCATCCAGAGAAGTTTGAAAAGTTTGGCATGTCTCCTTCAAAAGGTGTTCTGTTTTATGGCCCTCCTGGCTGTGGTAAGACTTTGTTGGCCAAGGCGATTGCTAATGAATGCCAGGCTAACTTCATTAGTGTGAAGGGACCTGAGCTACTTACCATGTGGTTCGGTGAGAGTGAGGCCAATGTACGTGAGATATTTGACAAGGCTAGGCAGTCTGCTCCTTGTGTCCTCTTCTTCGATGAGCTTGACTCAATTGCAACTCAGGTATACTCTTGTTTCTTTTCTTCATGCACGCTGCTAACCTTGCAATTGGCTAAGGACCCATTTGGATCTTTGGAATTGAATTCATTTTGAGAATTACAATTTATACATATATTAATTAAGCTAACATAGTTGTATATAGAATATATTTATATATTTATTGTTAATCATATAAGGGACATATTTGTATGTTATATTTCTATTGTAGAGAACTGAGTTAAAGAGTGTGTTATAAGTTGGAGAATAGAATTGTAGCATAATGATCTATAGAATCCATTTTCATCTCCCGCCCTATGAATTTGAGATAGGCTTATTTGTGAGCTTGGAAAGTTGTGAAATGTCAAATTTCAAGCTAAATTCCAAGCTAAATGGCCTAACTCATTATATAGATTTCAATTTCTCTAAAATGAAGGGATCCAAACGGCCTCTAATAGTTTTCTTTGTATTTCAGAGGGGAAGCAGTGTTGGTGATGCTGGAGGTGCTGCAGATCGAGTGTTGAACCAGCTGCTGACTGAGATGGATGGCATGAATGCCAAGAAGACTGTTTTTATTATCGGTGCCACTAACAGGCCGGACATCATTGACCCTGCCTTGCTTAGGCCAGGGCGTCTTGATCAGCTTATCTACATTCCTCTGCCTGATGACCAATCTAGGCTCCAGATCTTCAAAGCCTGTCTCAGGAAGTCCCCTGTTGCTAAGGATGTTGACTTGAACGCTCTTGCCAAGTACACCCAGGGTTTCAGCGGTGCAGACATCACAGAGATCTGCCAGCGTGCGTGCAAGTATGCCATCAGGGAGAACATTGAAAAGGTAACCATTATTTTTCTCTGAATTGATTTGCTGTAATGATTGGTTCTGCCGTTGTGGTTTGCAATTTGTTTTCTAATGAAAGCTGAAACGTTTGATTTCAGGACATTGAGAGGGAGAGGCGTAGGAAGGACAACCCAGAGGCCATGGACGAAGATGAGGTGGATGAAATTGCTGAGATCAAGGCTGCTCACTTTGAGGAGGCTATGAAGTTTGCGCGACGGAGTGTGAGCGATGCTGACATCCGCAAGTACCAAGCCTTCGCCCAGACGCTGCAGCAGTCTCGTGCGTTCGGCAGCGAGTTCCGGTTCCCTGGCCAGCCGGCAGCTGCGGCTGTCTCTGGTGCTGCGGCTGACCCCTTCGCCTCCGCGGCTGCAGGTGACGATGACGACTTGTATAGTTAAGTAGCGTCGCTATAGCTAAACTCCAAGTGAAGTATTAGTACCTCTTAATGTTGTGTTACCTTGGGGCATGAGACAGCGGTGTAGTACAAATTTGCACTATTAAGATCGAGTGACCTGCGATATGTGATATGTCACCCTACGATCCTCTACCCAGCCTGGGCACATCTTAACTGAAAGATTTAGTACCGGGTCAACATAAATACGTACTTATTTTACTGGTTCCATAACCGCCGCTCTCCGCGTCGCAGCCAGCGCCAGGTACCATGCACGGAGGCGGCGGCAGCGACCGGCTGCTGAATCGGGCAGGATGACGATGGATTCGTTGGGATTTTAGAGGGTTGGGATCTTGGAGATTTGGAGTGCCGCGGCACTCCGCACTCGGCAGATATGGAAAGAGGGTCCACACGAGACTTGCGGCGGATATGGAAGGCTCCGGCGTCGTGCGGGAGGAAGGCGCCGGCGTCATTTCCAGCTTTCTACTTATAATCTCCATCTCCGATCTCCGCACCCTAAGACATCTCTTGTTTGACGACGGAGGGAGCAGAGAGGAGAGATCGAGACGCGTCACCACCGACCGGTGACTGATGTGTGACGAGAGGCCGCTGTACGATGAGATTCCGGAGTAACCCCATCGCCTCGTCGACTACACAGGTGACACCTTTATTGGCGTGGTGGGCGCCTCCGTCTTCCACTTCGTGAAGGGCCTCCTCAACTCGCCCAATGGCAGCCGCCTCGCGGTCGCTTCCCGCGCCTCGCATGGCCGGCGGTGGCGCCGCGTACGGCGCCATGTTCTGCAACTTCGAAACCGCCATGTGCTTCGCTCGCGGGAGGGAGGACAACTGGAACCTCGTCGCCGCCGCTACTGCCACCTCGGTTGTATTCTGCATTCGCAAGGGCGCGCCCGCCGCCGCGCGTTCCGCTCTTCTCGGCGCCACCGTGTTCGCGGGAATTGCGGGCCTCTATTGGGCAACTGAATCGTCGGAAAGCCGCCTTAGATCCCGTGGCGAATCACGGAGGAATCGCGGCTTGCCAGCGACGGCAACCATGGTTCCAGAAAGTGCAAAAGGTGCTTTTGTTCGATTTTTCTCCTCAAAGCACTCTGTATTTTTATATTTTAGTGGGTTATTCACTTGTTAAGAATCTCAAATTTTTTCCTTCCTTTTGTGTAGGTCAAGTCACTATGCGAGACCAGATTCTTTTGTATGGACGCAAAGGCTGAAATTAATGGCACTTTCAGAAATCAGACACCAGGATGTTGCTTTTACAATAAACCACCTATGTTTAGTCACTCTAAATGAAATCACTATGTTTAGACCGAGTTTTCAATTTTTATAATTAAAAAAATGATGTATTTGAAACCACTAATGTTAAATAATCGGTTTCAAGCACGACTTTAGTGACTCTAGATTATAATCTATGTTATATATTTGAGAGTTTAGATTATTAGTTAGATTATTTTTTTTGTTTGTATTAAAACAAAATAATAAAGTATTATGAATGGTGAACTGTATGTTGTTGAAATAATGAGATAGCAGGTGGATAATTTAGATGAAAGAGGTATGAGTAGTGGGTTTTTTATTGTAAATAATATGAAATAATCTTCTTTGAGATGAATTATTAGATTATCATAATCTAAGATCACAGATTATATAATCTAGATAAATAATCTATCTATTTTTTAATTAGTTTATTTAATCTGAATTATATAATTTAAGTGGATTGTAATGTAAAACAAATATGTCCTATGTAATTTTCTAACTATTCATAAATTCTCGTCGCTAGGGAATCATCTAGTTTGTTTCTAACCGCCGCTATTGCTCGCGTCGCCGCCAGCGCCAGGTATACTCTAACCATGCACGGAGGCGGCGGCAGTGACCGGCTTTTGAATCGGGCAGGATGGCGGTGGATTTGTTGGGATTTCAGAGGGCTGGAGTCTGGACTCTTTGAGATTTGGAGCGCCGCCTATACGGAAAGAGGGTCCACCCGAGCCCGAGACTCGTGCGAGGAGTTTTTTTGCTATAGGAAGGCGCCGGCGTGGTTTCCAGCTTTCTACTCATAATCTCCATCTCCGATCTCCAAACCCTAAGACATCTCTTGTTTGAAGACGGAGGGAGCAGGAGAGGAGAGATCGAGACGCATCACCTCCGACCGGTGACTGATGTCTAACGAGAGGCCGCTGTACGATGGGATTCCGGAGTACCCCCATCGCCTCGTCGACGACACAGGTGACGCCTTCGTTATTGGCCTGACGTTCGGCTCCGTCTTCCACTTCGTGAAGGGCCTTCTCAACTCGCCCAACGGCAGCCGCCTCGCGGGCGCCTCCCGCGCCGTCCGCACGAACGCTCCGCGCATTGCCGGCCGTTGCGCCGCTTACGGCGCCTTGTTCTGCAACTTCCAGACCGCCATGTACCTCGCTCGTGGGAGAGATGACTACTGGACCCTCATCGCCGCCGGTACCGCCACCTCGGGCGTATTCCGCATTCGCAAGGGCGCGCCCGCCGCCGCGCATTCCGCTCTCCTCGGCGCCACCGTGTTCGCGGGACTTGCGGGCCTCTATCGGGCAACTGAATCGTGGGAGAGCCGCCTTAGATCCCGGCGCGAGTCGCAGAGGAATCATGGCCGTGGCTTGCCAGCGCCGGCAACCGTGGTTCCAGATAATGCAAATATTAAAGGTAGATTTTTCCTGTTCGATTTTTCTCCAGATTAC
>BCLG01002337.1:50100-69751 GCA_001602295.1 Zoysia matrella | reverse complement strand
TAATAATATAGCTTCTAAAATTTATTTAAGATCCACTAACATTTTTATTCCTGTGTCTCTGTTCCTGCATTCCAAACACTTTAATGTTTTCATTACTATGTTTTATATTCTCGTGGTTTTCTCACTTTTTTTCATTGCTATGTTTTTCTCATTTCTACGTTTTTTTTTCCTATTTCTACATTTTTTTATTCCTCCGTTCTAAACGGGGCCAAAATAGATTTGGTAAACATTGGTATAGTTGCAATTCAAACATCATTTTTTACCGATGTTTGAGAAATTTGGTAAGGTCATGATCCAAACAAAATTATGCCCTGTTTGGTAGGGCTCTAACTCGTTAAAAAACGGTTTTGGCTTTTAAAAAAAAATGCTTTTATAACTCCGGCTTCGACCTTTAAAAAATATTTGATAGAACTTATTTTTTGAGTTCTCCTATTTTGTAGGAGTAATTAACAAAAGAAGACACCATGTAGAGGAAGAAGCTTCACGCCTGGCTCCTCCCTAAAAAGAAGGAGAAATCACTCCATTTAAAATTGTTTGGTATAATTTCAGTTAAAATCGATCGAAAAGTCGGTAAAAAAACTACCAAACAAGACCTTATTTTACCAATATTTTGATGCTCATGAGTTGAGTTGGTAACTTCAAATTTTTGTAAAGCTCACTGTTGACATGAACCAAACAGCCCTTGATTGCTCATGGCTCCAGCTCAGCCAGTCTACTTTGCCTCGATGAACAACATGCGGTCCCTGACCAAGCGCTACAGCGTTTTTTACCCGTGAGCCGTGATGCGAATGGTGCAGGTTGTCTATCGACAACAGCATCAGCAGGCGGAACTAAAGATGGCAATGGGTAGAATATTTGCGAAGAGTAGTTTATCTTACTTATATTCACAAGCAAAAATTTTTATCATATTTATACCCATTATTCACAACGGTATTCGCAACGGATAAAAAATGTTATCCATATCTATATCTGCGAATATTTTTTACATGCAGATATACCTGTATACTTGTGTATATCATGTGCGACAGCGACGGCGAAAGAGAGAGCCTATCCGAATCTAACCTATACTACATGGAAACTATAATCTTTGCTTCGTTTGTATACTTTAAACACTATTTATCGGGTAAACACATGCGAGTATGGATAAGATTTTTTTATCTATTTTTATTTTATCCACAGGTTTAAAATAAAATTCATACTTATATCCGCAGGCGAACAGTGAGATCTATCTCCGCAATCATCCAATCGGGCATCCTCATCTCTAGGTGGAACTGAACCTCAAGACTGGAATATGATCCTCGCCGGAAACGTGCCCAGTTTTTCGTACCAAAATTGGAGGTTGTAGTAAACGTCACCATCAGCAGCACTACTGTCCGTTTTCTCAATTCACTGTTGCCCCCGTGCTGTCTTGGCGCTCAATGTTAATCTTATAAAATGATTATTTGTTGAGTTTTAAAAATCACGTTTGAGTATTCGTTTTATTCAATATTTTTTTACAAATATAAAAACAAATAAGTTATATTTATAGTATTTTTAATAATAAAACAATTAATAATAAAATAAATTATATTTTTATAATTTTTTTAATAAGACGAGTAGTCAAATTTAAAGTCTAAAAATTAAAAAATAATTTTTTATGAGACAGAGAGAATACTACATTCTCGATATTTTTAACATAATTTGCCCCAAAAAAGGTACATTTGGCCATTGTAATCACCATGTGAGGCCCTGCGCAGGAATGATGAAGAGTCAGTAGGAAACTATTTGTATTTTCAGAGAACGTAGGCCGGGTCGCGTGCGGCCGAGTCCGGCTCGTGTGACCTCTGCTCCTTGCCGGAGACATGCCTTACTGGTGACGGTTGCGCGCTCGCGAAGACATAGCTGGAGCCTGGACACCTGCGCTGCTGCAAGGAGCACGCACCCCTGCCCCGCTCTCGAGCGATGGGTCGACAGCTCCGCCACCCTGGTGCGCCGTCGCACGTTATCTATCTGCTCGGCCACGAAGAACCAGGGAGCCGCCTGGCCTGGCACAGCCCAGCGTCGAAGACGGCGAAGAGCGGCATGTGCGTACGCGTTGTGCATACATGTGTGGCCTGGCAGCCGTCCTCAACTCCTCATGTGACGCATACATCTGGATTCTGGGCAGTAGACCAGCAGTTTCCGTTTCTGATTATTAAGCCCAAAAACAAGGTCGCATGCTCTGCTCCCAATTGGCAACAGAATTCCGAACCCAGTTTCGAGAGCAGCACACCACGACGAACACGAATCCGTCCGTCGTCAAGCCACAGCCGGCACCGGGCGAGCTATCGCCTGCAGCTAGTTACGCAAGCAACGACCCGATCCACGACGCACCATGCCGGTGCGTCGCACGTTGCGCGCTGAGCTTGTCCAGCCAGGTTCCTGGCTCCCCCCATGTAACGGAACAGATCGAAACGCGGCGACATCACATGCGTGGAGACGACCTGGTTTTCAACTCTTCGTTGTTTATACCAGTATTCAACTGGCTAAATGGGACGGAGGAGCTCAGGCTAGATCCACGGCGTCTCGGGGTGGCACCGGCGAAGAATAAGAAACGGGGACGCGGCAGCGTTTGGCTGGTTGGTGCCCGACAGGCTGCTCCCCCGCGTCGTCTCGGCGTGGGACGGGGACGCGTTTAGTTCCACGTTGATCTGCAGCAGCGCGCTCGTCGTCTCGTCTGGTTGCTGGTAGGCGGGGCTCGGCTTTGTGGCTTCGTATGGTCTCTGTTGCTTGCTTGGCTGTGTCCTCCTCCTGCCTGTCGGGGTCGTGCCCTGTCGGCTTGGGTGAATGGGGGAGGGGATGTGTCCCTCTCCTGCCTCGCTCCGACAGCAGCATGTGCCTCTCTCACGCTGGCCTGAGCAGAAGGGTACACTAATCTCTGGGCCGTCTTTTCTTGGGAGGCCTGTTTGGGCCACCTATGAGCTATGACGTTGCGATGTATTGGACCGGGCTTCATCCTTCAGTTCAACAAGAACCAGAACACTAGGAGGTAGAAGAGTAATTTCCTCCTTAAAATCTATGCAAATGGATGATCTATACTTCGTTTTAATTTATATTAAAATTTACTCTTTTTTAATTATTGTTTGTGTTGAATTAGTCGTTGCCTTATTCAAAACAGCGCCCACGTTCAGGACGGATAAAACAGCCTGTAGCGGTAACAAAGCTACTCCTGCTATGCTGCGTATCTGAGGCAAGGGATCACCGGGTAAACATATCCGGAAGTGTCCACCTGCTCGTTCGTACAGCGAGCCACGGTTTCCTGGGCACCCGGCCCGGTGATCCTCATGTTGCTGACATGGATCCCGGTGCAGCTGCCCGCCGGGCCGCACTCGAAGGCCACGGCCGTCGGCCGGCTCGAGGTCCCTCTCAGGTCGGCGTACGTGACGTTGCTGATCGCCACCGCCCCCAGTGCTGCTGGGACGTCGAGGCTTCGGTAGAACTGGGTGATGAGCACGGGGTTGTCCACGTTGGTGAACTCTATGTTGGTGAAGGAGATGGATTTGGCGTACCCTTCTCCACCCTGTAAATGGCAATATTCAAATAAAAAACAACCAATTATATAAAGAATATGAACCTCACGGCTGTAGTCACCGAACATTGTGTTGATGAAATGGACGTTACTGACATCGACGTACTCCACCGCTGCCACTTCTCCGTTCTTTCCCAGACTCCCAATACTGATCAAGCAAGCAGATGCACATGACCAATCTTTAACAGCAAGAATTACTCCAGCACACAAAATGAATGAATAATCCTCTTAATCAAAATTACTCCAGCACACAAAATGAATGCAAACAATTTTGACTAGAAAAATAGTATCAGCAGAAACAAAATTACTGAATAAGATAGAAACCCAGCAGATCACAACGAAGATAACTAAACAAGCATTATTCTAAGCAAACAAGACTTCCACCGAGCAAACGACGAGATTTACGAAAACAACTTTCACGATGAAGGTTTGTTAGCAGATTAAGAAATTTAAAAATAATCTTTAGTTACGTCCAGTTCTACGGTTTCGCTCCTACGGTAATGGTTTTGATACCACCTGTAACGATCGAGATTTTTCTTACCTTTCGATAAGTCTCGATCTTCCTTGACATTGCCAATCCTAAGAGTTTGACAAGCACGACATCACAAGCGATCAATCAAGAAACCATAACAAAAATATTAAACAAGAAACGAGAATAGAAAATAGCAAGTCAAAATGAATTTATTAGAATAAAATCCTCCAAAGAGATCTATTAGCACGCAGGCCGGAAATATCTCAGAGCAAATAGATCACTATCGAGAATCCAACAAGAGCGACAGCGGAAGCATCAACATAGCAGCAGTAGTGAATCTCCTCCACACAGGCTAGCTTGAGCGCAGGAGCGGACGTCACGAACCGTCAGAGACGTAGTCGAAGTCGAAGCTGAGAGTATCCTCTGAAAGCAACAAATTAGAAAGCCGTGAGTACGAATACTCAACAAACCGCGTACTACCTGACAACAATGTATGCATACAAAAGGTTTCAAGGCTAAATGCATGGCTCAAGTGCTAAATGCAAGTTTAAAACATTTTATTTTATTTTAAAGATGTAAGAAAGCTTTATTTTAAAACTGTCAAATTTTATTATCTTGCCCCGCAGAGATCTCCGTTATCCCGGATGGGGGTTCATTTTAAATGCCGGTGTAATCTCCACACTCGGCCACAGCTCAAAGGCTGGAGTCAAAAATATTTTAAAATAAGAGAGGAGGAAGAAAAACACGCATCGATAAAACTCTGCAGAGGTTATGCACCTGGACCCACGAGAAGTGTCATCGAAAACTACTGTCGTAGTCTCGACGAACACACAAGACCCGTCCACAAGCTTTAACTAGCGTCATCCGTCCTCCAGGATAGTATCTCAAAAGCCTACGCAATCGGGCCTTGGAGCTGTGAAGAGCCTACCACTGATCAGGTGGGGTATCTCGATCTCATGCGAGGAGTCAGAGCTCTACACCACACTAACACAACACCACCAACCCACGAGTAAACAACCAGTCTCGACAAGCTTCAAGATCAAGCCAAGTGCCCATACAGTGTAACGTGGTGTGCATGGTTGTCAACTGAGCGTACAAGGCTCGAAGAACTCGGTTCTTAATTATCGGGGCAGGCACTATCTCCAACCTCAACGCCAACAACAAGTCTCACGGAAAGATCCCAGCTCGGATTTTCCCGTTGTACCCGCAACAGGTACACCCGCAGGGACATCCTAAAAGTCCCCCAGCTCTTCATACACCAACCTACCCCCCGCTAAATAGTTATTTGCAAAATTCACACATTTAAAGCACAGTTCAAAAGCATTTAACATAAATTCCATTTTTATAGTGATAGGTGTGAGATAAAAATAAATGCGACTAAGCATGGCTAAGCATAAAAATAAAATAAATGTTATAAAGCAATTCTAGGGTTCATATTTGTGGAGCAGTAAATAGACACAGCTTAGGAATGTTGTTAGCATATTTTAAAATAGTTGACATGCAAATTAGGGTTGCAAACAAAACATACAGTTTAAAATACTGGGTACAAAGCGATCAAAGAATGCGGCTTGCCTGGCAACTCGAGATCGAAGTCGAGATCCAGATCGTCGAACTGAGCTGGGTCGCGGAACTACTCTTCGGGAACACCGGCTAAACACAAAACGAACAGGGAATTAGGCACTAATTACGGGATAATTAAAACCGGAAATTAAATCTAAATTGAAACTACTAGACTAAACGTGCGCAAAACGTTTCCTCGAACAACCCTACACAACAACACGACGAGACAAAATAACGGAACAATCTTGGGAATAATCGGAGATCAAACTGAGTTCTCCGAAAATTGTAGACGATTTAGACCACAAGAAATAGATTAATCGCAGAATAATTAATCGCAACTAGATTAGCAATTAATCTAACAATTAATCGGAGAAAAAAAAGAAATTCAAGAGAGAGATTTAATCCTCACCACAGCACTGGATATCGGAGAATCGGAGACGGAATCACGGAAATCGGGACCTAGGACTTGTACTGGAGAAATCGGAAATGGAGAAACCTTATGCACGCGCACTGGAACTAGAGAATCAAAACTGGGACGGTGCACAAGTTCCAAGCTCTGCACACATCATTGTCGCAACTAAACAAGGAGAATAACACACATAGAGAGAGAGAGAGACCGCTTCTCACCGACGCGCTGGACGACGGCTTGAACTGGGGCGGTGTCACGCGGGAAACCGAGCAAGGACCGATGGATCTTGCGCTGGGTGACGTGCGCCGGCTTCACGCGAGAATCCAGACGCCGTAGGGCTTCACGCGCGGGGAACGAGATAGGATGCGGGTGCCGGAGCAACCCTTGGACCGGCAGGTGCAGCGCGGGGGCTCACGCTTCGGACCTCCTGATGCAGGCGCGGAGAAGTGCGGAGGGCGTGGCTCGGTCCGACGAACAACTCGAGGCGCGGGAGTCACCGTTGACGCGCGGTGACGGGCTTCACGCGGCCGGCTGCGTGCGGGAACTGGGTTGTCGACGCGGAACTCGAGCGGGAACAGCGACTGCAGACTCCAGCGACGCGCGGCTGCGGACGACGCAGGCACACGCGGAGATTGATGAGGCAGGGCGCGGCTTCAAACGGATGAAACGGCGCAGAAATCGGCGGCACATAGAGCGAGGCGGAGACGGTTGCCCAGAAATTCACGGAGAATAGGGAGAGAGGAAAGAGGATAAGAATGAGAAGGGTTTTATAGAAAGAGAGAGATAAGGATAAGGTTTTGGAATTAATTCGAGATTTAATTGAAAAAATCGTGGAATAATTAAGGCTGAAGAAAATAATTAGAGAAAAATATTTAGGGATCTGAAAATTAATTAGGGAATTTCGCAAAATAATTTTAGCTCCAACGAAAAAAATATAGCGGACTAAATTATTTCGGCACTGCAACAATTTAGATAAAAAGATTTCAAATTTAGACGGAACAAAATTTAGAACAATTGATTTTTGATCGGAACAAAAATTAAAATAATTTACCGCTTTATTAATTCGAAATTTATTAGATGTTACAGTGCACGTACGCATCGGTTAGTACTACGTACCTTACTCCGCGACACAGGCCCGCACGTGATCCCGTGGACGGTGACGAAGCAGCTGTTGGAGCCTATGGAGACGCAGTCGTCGCCCGTGCCGATGCTCGAGTCGGCGATCCGCACGTCGCTGCACTCGCCGACGTGGATGCCGTCCGTGTTCGGGCTGTTCCCCGGCGCGGTGATGGCGAGGCGCTCCACGTTGACGGATCTGCTCCTGAAGATGGAGTTGTGCATCTGAGGGGCTGTTCTTGCTGCTGCAGCCGTTCAGCTCTGCGTTGCTGCAATCCACCAGCCTCAGCGCCTGGTACAGTAGTCACTACGACACGTCTCGAACTGCAAGATTCTTACTCCTATATTGAAAGAGCGGGAAATGATCTATGCCACTAGTTACGTACCGTCGGTGCAGATCTAACGCAGTCCTGTAGTTGGGAAAAGAAAGGGCAGAAATTAGGTAGCTGACTTGACAAATGCTTCATGGTTATTGATAAAGTACTATTCCGTGTTAAGGACTCACCAGATCGTCTCTACACCTCCTGACCCACCACCCCTGTCCGTTGCCGTCGAACACCCCGCTGCCGGTCACCGTGAGCCCGTCCACCCGATTGAACATGAGCCAATGCTCCCCTCTCCCTCCGCTCCATGCGCCCGCCGGCGGCGCTACAATCGTGCCAGTGACCTGTGCCAAGTAATCATCGTCATGCATACCTCTGCTAACCTCATCCTTGTCCCCTTCCTTTTGAAACAAGGTGTTTTGATCGTGAACTGTCGTACGTTCATACCTGCACGGTGATCCTTCGGGAAGCGCAAGGCCCCTGGAACGCGACGCGGCCGACGAGGAAGGTCCTCCATGCCGGCACGAGCACTGTCACGGACGGCGCCTGGGCGCCGCACGCCGCAGCCCACGCCGCCTCGAACGCCTTCAGGGAAAAAAAACAGCAGAGAAACCAAGACGGCACCATGGAACCTTCTCTTACAGCACATACGGAATAACAAGATCACGAGCTCGGTCGCACGGACAAACCCTGGTGTCGTCGGCCACGCCGTCGCCTCTGGCTCCGTAGGCTACGACGTCGAACACGGGATCTCCACTTGTGGCAACCGCGAAGCTGAAAACCAGCAGAATGCCCGTGCAGACGACTCCAGCGGCGGCCTGCAGCAAGGTTCATCGATCAGCGTCTCGCGCATGAGCATGAGAATGGCATCGGTAGGCGCATCATGTGCTTGCTTGATAATAATTGCGGAGAAAATTAGATTTCTCAGACTGCTTCGTGATCCTTACCATCTGTGCAGACTTTCAGGTCGTACTCCCTAGAATTTGTACCAGCATTCATTTATATATATCCATCTCACAAGAAGCAACGGATTTGCTAGAGATCCCTCTATCTTATCTATCTATCAATCTCCGCCCAAAGGTCAGCATCATGCAAGGATAGATGGATAGTACTAGTCATTCATACGTCCATGAGAAACGAGAGGATCGAAGCCGTACATTCGGCTATGTGAGAAATGTTTAGAATCTCAAATCTCAATCCCCAACTTTAAAGAGATGCATTCTCGTGTTGATAGATATTATGAGAGAATTGGTTCAATCCTGGGCCATCGATCTTTGAGTTCTCGCGTCTACGTATGGATACCTCGTAATTCATTTCCGGCGAAGTGCTGACGAAACCTGAAAATTTGTTTTTGGATCGAATGGAAGCCTGTGGGACGGCAACTGACGCGTAGACCCAACGTTCGCTATATGATGGCCCACCGTGCGACGTGCCGTGTCAGGGCTGCATTCTCGCTATGTCGGGCCGGCCGGCCCGGCACGACACGAGGTGCTTGCAACCCAGGCGTTGAAAGCCTTCTCGCCCCCGCAGCGCGGCTAGCCACGACAGGTCGCTCTCGCCAAGCTCCAGGGCGTCCGAGAGCGCGCCGAGGACGTGCAGGCCGCCATGGAATAGGATATTAGAGGATACTAGCTGGCGCGGCCGCCAAGGTGCTGCTGAAACTGCATCGGAAACAGACCGCCTCGTCGCTGTCGGCGCGTTCGAGGCCGCACAGCAGCAGCAGCAGAACAAATCACGCGAGTTTAAGCAACGCCTCATTTGCAGTCCTGCAGACAATGGTGGCACAATATTATCTACTTCTAAGTCGAACACTGTTCCGTGTGAGGCTAGACACATACGGGTGAGGAAAGCGGACATGTCTGTCCGCCTCGGCACCCTCTGTATGTGCTCTTTCGTCTTCTCACGGTCACGGCGAGGCATATGATGCAAGCCACAACTGTATGGGGTGAACAGAGTGTCACAATGAAGCTAGAGCATCGCAAAGCTAGTGACACTGACACGAGTTCTCCTGAATGTGTAATCAATTTCTGCTTTAATCCTCATCCTCAAGCCACAAACTCATGAAACCGTAGTGTGCAGCCGTAAGATCAGTAAAGAAAGCGTCAAAACTCTATTCACGTTCTCCAGCAAGGTGTGCTCCAGCTTCATTGATTTTTTTTTTCTTTGCAATGTTCCAACAACATTCATCAGATGGCCAACTCATTATTAGCCGCAGTATAACTGCACGCAGCATACTGACTGAAACAAGCTCATTATTCACAACATAAGGAGTACAAACAGATTTTTCCTAAACGTTAAATGATCACAAGCACGCTGTAAGGAAATGCGCTGCATTTTGGTGAAACATCGACTGATGTTTATGCACCTTGTTTCCAGCGAAGGTTAATCCATTGCAGTTTAAGAAAAAGAATATGTTAAAGATCTATCCAGGGGAATAGATTCAGCTAGACTGCAGCCGCCATGTTATCCCGTCTGTCTTCTCCCTCAAGCAGGAATAAAGCAGGCTGCACTTTGGCTGCGCACCCAAACTTGAAGCAGCTGTATTTTCTGTGGACGCCGGTGAGCTTGCCAGTTCCAGCCTTCTGGTGGAAGTCTACCATCATCCTGGAGCACTCACTAAGGAAGGAAAACGAAGCATAAATTTCAAAACATCTATGATGTAACCCAAACGCAGTCAAGAGGTAAGTAACTAAACACAAAACTCACAGGAGTTGGTCGCTGGTGTATCTGCTATGTAACTCACAAATCCTTGTCCAGTGCTGACAACGATTGATAGCGCTCTGTGCAGTGTAAATAGCAGCGGCAGCCAGGAGCGAGGGCCGGAACTTGAGCATCTGGTACTCAACTAGGCAGAGCTCCAGCATGAAAAAAGAGACAAGCTCTAGCTGTGATATGTAGGAAATTATGTCAGTCATAAACATCTAACTACTGTGGGCTTTGATGTGGAATGTAGACACAATCTCCTACTGAAAGTGGTCAGAAGTTGTTCACCTGTTTATCCGAATCAGCAGCCTTCAGGAACCTTCTCATAAACACATACGGTGTTGGAACTGACATGTTGAAATGTAGTGTCTTCAGAATCAACTTTTCCTGCTCAAACAGAATAATCAACACTTAGAAAAATACATTAAGACACACTGATGGTGGAAATTAGAAACGATTCAGGGAATGTGCAAAAAGTGTGCAACGGATTACCATTTCAAGGATTTGCCCTTTGGTGTATGCGCGGTCAGAAATGAGCACTAGATCCTCAACAACTGGGACTGAGACTTCTTCATATTTGCAGGCAAGAAGCATAGCTGTTACACCAACCAGCTGCAGCTTCTTCCTTGGAACCACCTGCTTCTCCAAGAATCTATCTATGATGTTCACAGTCAGAAACAGCGTCTCATCCATCAGTTCGAACTTGTAATGGACCTGGCAAGGGATCAATAACAAATAAAGATATTAAAACCCAACACAATTTTAGATCAGCGCATGTTGTGACGTGCGAGTCTTGTATGTTTGGGTACCTCAATGAGCCAATCAATTAGAATGGCTCTCATCTTCGAATTTATGTCCTCTTGACTAGACATGTAATCAGGTTTCACACAGCTGGTTTCCTGTATAAATCATCACATTAAAAGCACAGAAAAGAAAATGAAGGTACTAAAACACTAGAAAATAGCTATCAGGCATTAGCAATTAATTATTCAACCCAATCAGAGCATGAGCAAGTATACAAATTATTTACTGCAGTAAGATTCTTATGTGAAGTGGATTATTGATTGCAGAGCTGGATTGATGACCTCTGTTTTATTTCTACAAAAAGGAAACAAGAAATGCATCGTTTGGCAGGAAGCGTCAGGACTCAGAATTACCTCTGTTTCTCTGTAGAATTTGTAAAGCTCTTCGACATACTCTGTTGCAGCAAGCGGATTCCCTGAGTCGGCCTTGTCAATGTCCATGGTCGTCTCATCGTTCACACTGTCTTTTCGCTCTTCGTCCTGTAACACCAAACGCAACAGTAAGCTGGGATCGTCATGAAGATGCCCAAGACGCCTTCTTTTCGTGGAACAGTACGAATCATCACATCAAGCTGGTACCATGGCAGCACCGTCGGTCGACTCGCACAGTTCAACGTCCATGTCGGCGGTGCCATCGTCGATCGGTTCCTTCTGGTGCCCAACTCCGACCGCCAAATCAGTTTCGATCCCCTGATGCTCATGCTCTGCTTCTTTGCTCGCCAAGGAGGCGGCGTACATCCTGAACCACAGAAGGAACGCCAGATCGGAACAGAGCATCAAGGAAGCATCAGGGCGCGACAAACACAAAAGAAAGGCGTTCGAACCTCGTCCTCGGCCGGCGGCTCGCCACTGCCGGCTTCTGCTCATCGCCGCCGATCTTCCTGAAGAACAGAAAAGGGAGCGTGAGCGTTGTTACCCAAGATTCCGACCAAGAACTGCAAGAAAGGCACGATCTTGGGAGAGGGGATTACTGCAGCGCGGGCTTCTTTGCGATGGCGCAGGGGTACGGGTGCGCCCCGACGAGGTTGTTGATGTCCCTGAGCGCCCGCCGGTTCCCCATCTCTGCAGCAACAACGCAAAACCGATTACGAGATAAGAACCACGGACCGTGAATCATCCGAGGAGCAAGAATCGATCGGGTCGGATCGATTGCCGTGGCCACCCACCTCGGACGCTGGGCAGGGGTCCCTTCCCGGCCACCGCGACCGGCCTCCGGTTCTCGTCCGCCATCCTCCCCTGCATCATCTTCGGTAGGGGATAGGGGGTTGGAGAGGAGACGGGGGCGTCTCGGCACTGCGCGAGAAAGGAGGGCGGATGTCTGGGGCCGAGCTAGCCTGGCTGAGCTAGATGCCGGGCGAGGGCTCAATTTGAAAGATGGGAACGTCCAACGGCTAGTAGGAAACCATCAGATCGGGGACAGCTCGTCAGGGGCGGCCGCCCTGCCCGTGCCCGTGTAACGGTCGCCTACCCCCAAGCGGCGGGGCACATGGTCGCTCGGACGTTCCCGTTGGTCCAGTTTTTGGGGTACGAATAGGACGCTTCCGATCCTGCACCGCTGACCTGTGGACCAAGGATTCCTACTTGGTCTGCATGTCAGAGGAAGCTCTTTGGACAGCGACGAACAGATGGTATCGCGTGGTCCCTGGAGAACTCACGAGAAAGGGACGGCGTGGGAAGAGCGCTGAGTGCCTGATCCGGCTGTTCTTCCTAAACATTGCGCATGATTGAGGCCATGTTTATTTCTACTACAGATTTAAATATTCTTCTTTTAATAGTACTAGTGGAAATAAATAATTTAGATTTTATTTCAGATTCTGCTAACTGAATTATCATAGAATCTCACAATCTATTCTCTTTTTTATAATCTTATAATCTACTTATTTATTTTAATTTTTGTTCACAACTTTTTATAATTTAGCTTTTGTATAAATTTTCATAATACTATTGTAGTTCAGAAAACGGTTTGTTTTGGAAGTTTGGAGGGAGCTCTGAATTTCGTTAGTAAATAATGATGGCCGTGCAGATACGGCGTTTGCACTGTCACTGTCGGATTTGACTCCTTGCCGTGCATGGCATGGTTGTTTGAAACATCGTCCTGATGGGCCGAGAGTGAACGCATGGCACACATTCCACAAGTATATTTTGAGGCTTTTTTGAAACACGATTTTTTTTTACAATTTTCCTGTAAAATTGAATTGATTATTATGAAATTATGATAAAATTTCTGCAATCCAAAAAGACCTGATTCTGCTCATCTAGGACCCACCGGCAACGACGTCACACTGCACACTACTGCTCCATAGTGGATCTCGTTCCATGTCAATTGCTCTTTAGATGGAGTAGTCTTAGCCTATTCTCATAGTTTGAGCCAATGATAGCCAATGAAAAATCTTTTGCAAATACCGGCCGCCAAGCTCTGGGACTGGAAATGTCTTGGAGAGTACTGTTTATACTGGTTAATTGACATACTACTCCTGGATTTTCCCTGTTAACTACTTCCTCATCGCAGATTCAGGCTAAAACAAAGCTAATCTTTCATTGTAAACAAAATAGCCCTTTAAAATATACGGAACGAGCAAGTGAAAGGGTGAAACAAACTCAATACATGGGTGTATGGATGCAAGTTTGCTATTTTTTTTATCGGTGTGCCAACCCAAACTCTCTAAAATGAACCGACGCTTCTTTCCATCTTATATTGCTAGCAGAATAAAATGAACTAGATGCTTGATCCATAATTACTCATTGGATACCAACTTGCATCCCTACATGGGTGCTTAAAAGCACCGGTTGACTGCAGTGCACAAAACTACACAACTGGTCTACACATCACTTTCTACACCATGTTGCAGCAGCGGCTAATCTAGTTATGCAATCTAAATCTAATTAGTAATTACACTAGCCTTTCTCTATGGATCTGTAAGATGGCTTTCGCCTCCACGGAATGCTATACAACGAGCTGTTACTCCTGCACCGAGCGAGATGGGGGTATGTACACGAGTCAAGCCCTATATCAATCTTTAAGTATCTGTTAACTTCAGTTAAACCCTGATATCCTCATGTCTGCTCGTTTGAAGGTGGCTGGTTTTGTTCACTAGAATTCATGGATTTTGGTGGCGGGCCACATAAGCTCAAAACAACCTGTAAGTTCCAGTAATTTATTAGAGAGAGTTTCTCATGGGAGTATGTTGGGGGAAAAAAAAAGACATGCTTACCGGTAGGAAGATAAGCCCGTGCAGGAAGCCAATGAGCACCAGCGCCAAATACATTTGAAAGTAGTAGACCTAGTCATACAGGTATTAGTAAGATGTGTCAAGCTAAGCTCGACCAGGATTCTTTGGGGCTAAATCCAGATTCAGAAGTACATACCACAAAAACTTTAGATTTTGCAAAACGTAAGACGATAACTCCCACGAGTTTGGTTAAGGTGATTCCGCTGAAAAGCCAACAAGTGCGTCAGGCCAAGACAGTATTAGTACGGTGCTGATGAGAGAATATAACGAGCAATGGCAATATTTTTATTTGCAAGAATGATTTTTTTTATAAAAAAATGTACCTTCAACTCGAAACATCTAAGAGCACATGCATGGTACGAATGAATTCAATCAATACAGCATAAGATGAGAACAATTCAAACAATCATGTGATTGAGCTTAAATGTTTTTCTGTTTCTTATTTCATCAGGGTCTCATGGATGCCTAAAAAACTGTAAGCAACGATGCCATCCCTAACCTGAATACAGAAGCACCCATTGTGGATAGAGCTTGCCGTGCACGAGTTTCTCTGTCCCCGATGCCAGTCTATAAATCAAAAGGAAAAGAGAGCAAAATCAAGAGTTTAGTCATGCTGCAGATTGTGGAAAGAACAGCTAAGACAAGCATGAGTATTAAATACATTTTGCTCTGATTTAGAACTATGTTAACATCAGAAACATATAAGCAGTTCTGTCCTTGTATGCATGGGTTGGATGACAGCAGAATTTATCCTCGTTCTTGTTTATGCAAACTGTGCATGAGTACATTCAAGTAAAATGACTGATAATGGATGCAAACGTCTAAAAAAATCCCAATTTTCATTCCCAACAACTAAATTTTCTTCAGAGCAAGTGTGGGCAGCACACTTTGTAGAATGATTTGAATAGCATGTCATACCTTCCTGCTAAACATTCACATGCATTTTACTAACGCCATTGAAGAACAAGTAGAACAATTAGCTACAGTTAGGGAGCTTCAGCAAAAGAACTCAGCAAAATTTAAAAGGTTGAAAACCAATATTTCCTTAACTACAGTGCACTTACCATAAAGGCATGTGTTATATGAACACAAAACTCAACAGCAATTCCTGTTGACATAACGAGGTTTACAACAGAAATTGCATTGAGCTGAATACCAAGGATGGCCATGATTCCCTGCCAATTATTTTATGGGAAATAGGAAAATTAGTATTAACAATATTTTACCATTGTTCAAAGACTGAATCAGAACAATCAATATCACTGCTGCTGACCTAAAACCGTGCTGTGACTTATGCTAGCTTACATACGCAAAAACAAAGGAGTGTCTCAATGCCAATAGTGAGGAGTGGAAATGTGGAATGCCTTTGTTAGGTTTATGTACAAATGTTACCTTTTTTCATTAGTATTTCAACACGGTATTTATAATTTTATACATTGTAGCGTCAGCAATGGGTAACATATCCACAGGCTTCACCAATAGTTGATGGGTTCTATGATTTTTCAATGCTAAGTTCAGCTAATTGTTACAACAAAACACAATACAGCACTGAAAATAGGAGCACTTGATTAATTTGAATATATATTTAGTTCAAAGGAGTATTACTCTTGTAAGAGGATCAAACGTACCATCAAATCCAAGACAATCATGGCTAGCACAATTAAAATGATTGATGAAGCCCATAAGCTGAAACCAGTAGATAGATATTAAAATCTAATGAACTGAAACAGTAGTTGAATTAGTTGGGAATGGGCTTACTGACCTGCTAGTGACTATGAAGCAAACAGCAAATACTGTACCTGTAATTTTTTTGACACAACAATGAACTTGATCAGACTAAAATGCAATAAAGATTTTTGACATGATCACGACTCTGTATGGTAGTTCAATAAAAATAATTCACAGCCTAGGTGGGAGGTCCAGCAAAGCTGGGAGCTCACGGTTCAAGTAAAATTGCCTAACTTATATATTGCAACCCACATATAAATTGAAAAATTCAATCTATTGATGCAAGATCTAATTGATAAATGTTGATTATCAAAAGTTATACTGGTAGAAAATTTCACACAAAGAAAAAGAGATCTCCATGACAAATACTTTCTGGGAATAAGACTAAACTAAAATAACATTAATGCACTGCAAATCTAGTAACTAACCAAGGCAAACGCAAATGTTCATGATAGCCATCTTCCATACACCTAGGTATTGCTCAAAGAATATATAGAACACGGAATATGGGAAAATCTGCATCTGCACAAACAAGACATTAGAGGCTTTGTTAGAAAAAGTACAATATAGAAAAATCTCAGAATAATTAGAGCGAATTATTGGGCATTAACTATTTCATGCGCTTCTTCTGAAAAGAGAAAGATTGCACAATGAACTCTTCTCTAATGGTCACTCAAAAACTCATAACTGCCAAACTTCAAACTAAGATCCAAATGCAGTATGATCTAGCCAGGACGCAACATAACCTGTCTCTTGATGTAATTGTACGCTGTAATTTGTTAATTGTTAAAGAAATAAGTACACAATCTATTTCTTTATTATAGGTCACACCGTCACAGGAGTTAGTACATCAAGACAGCAGACGCTATCCGGTCACTGTGGTCTATTTTTTTATTGTCCTAAAAAAATATTACTATAGTTTTTATAAGGAAGCAGCAATACTTTTTATGACACTAGTATATGGCTGGGGGAAAATCGTAGCATAAATACCTGTAAATCTTCAGATATTTTTGAACTGAAGTCCCGGGCAGCTCTCATTGAGTTAACATAGTCACTCTACAATAAGAAAGAATATTCAACACTACTTAAGGAAGGCAAGATTGGGAGGAAAATAGGGCCACGGGTTGCATGCACAACCTGCTTATTAAGGGGAGTATGGTATGTTCGGAATGCTGATGCTTGAATAATTCCACTTTCATAACCTGAAAAAGAAAGAGGATTGTCAAGTACCCTAATCCACAACCTGCTTAGTGGAACTATAATAAGCCAAACGTGATTTGAGATCCTAAAAATAAAAAGCACGAATAATCTTAATGTGCCACACATACCACTGAGGTTCAAACTTGTAGAATATGCTCCTTTTCCCCCTTTAGAACAATCGCTCGATGGCAATGCATCAAGAAACCATGGGAGCTTGTCTCTGAATTGTGTTGTGGATGGACGTCCATAATGCAAGTCTGAGTGTATGAAGCACTGAGATAATAGCATGCCAAGTAGATTAGACACATTCTACTTAATTTTTTTTCTCGAACATGCAGGAGAGCTTGCGTATCTTTGTATTAAAATAATATACTAAAGTAAAAAATATAGCAATGTGAAAAGTGTGGTTGAATTAGACAATTATTGCATATAATGTGAAACAATAGTACAAATACAAGCATCAAGATATTGCTGATAAAGGAATGGGCATCACAGTTATTACCGTTGTACAGTTATTGCAGGCTCCGCTTCCACTGCATGGAGGCTGTAAGGTAGAAATTTTAAATGTTATTTGTCATATATATAGCTCTACTATATAACACCGAAGGTGTGATATATTAAGTCACACCCTGATCACATGACCACAAATAATTAAGTCAAGATCACAAAATTAACATGTGGTCGCACAATATATCAGTGTTTTGTGTTTTATACTTTTTGTTATCACGAGTAGATTTTGTGATCTTTAATCATTTGCAATCGAGTGGCTAGGGCGTGATTTCATATATCACACCCTTGATGTGAATTAGCGCTGCCCTATATATATTAAAAAAAAAGATGGTCCTAAAAAGCCAACAATTGCCAGTTGAATATCCAACGCATCTTATGCTAGTCCTTGAGCAAAGACCCTCACATATCCTGCAGTAAAAAGGCAGAGGGGCACTATTCCTTTGTTGCGCTTTCTTGGCAATTCGTCCCTTCAAACATCAATATCTTTCTAGAACAGAAATGTCATGGTGTGACCACTGACAAATTAATCTTTTACTTGCTAATTCTAACATAATTTTTCTTTCTCCAGAATAATATTTTTTACTGATTCAGATAAGAATTCTTCTTTGCTCTGACAATACAAATATAGTATGCCAAGTAAGAAAAAGTCATAACCTGATCATCTGGAGGGCAGTAACTTCCATTAACAAATTTCCTACAGCATCCAAATGCTTCAGGAGACATCCATGTTAGGAAGTCATCAAGCCATGAAGCAGCAGGTTTAGCAATGTGACTAGACTCAGGTGATAATGACTGTCTTGCTATCTGCAGCAATTCCGTCACATGGAGTCAATATTTTAACAAATGAACTTCTGTACCTGATACTCAATTTCCAGTGTGTACAGGATAGCCATATGGTAAATTGGGCTATCAATCTTTGTTTATTTAATATTTAAGGAACAGAACTTTGTTAAAAAAGATAATAATATACCTCATTTAACAGAGAGTTTGAATTGCATTGGTTGATTGAACATATCTGATTTGTATGATCCGATGCTGAGCTGGAACATGAAATAAAATAGATTAGAAATTTTCCATCTCAAAGGCAATAGCAACAACTATTCCAGTGAAGAACAATCAAGAAATTAAGCTTACAGATTTTTGGCATACTATTTTGTTTCCACAAAAGAAACGCATACATGCAATATTGGCCACAAAAATCATATAGGATGGAAAGTTGACCAGATTAGAAGAATATGTATGATATTGAAAATGAACTTATGATGCATGCAACGTTATTCTCCTCTGAAAAGATTTGGAAGCACCATTAATACCTGTAATTGAAGTCCTTTACAACAAAATAAAGTGGTGGTCCAACTTTCAGGTACTTGGCAAGGTCATCAAAGTAATCCTAGAATAATTACAGTTAGCAAGGTCTTAAAAGAAAAATGAAAGTGACTAATGAAGCAATAAAAAGGACACTTGTAGTCGCCAAAACCTGTAAATAGGAATTTTGTGGCAGAACAATTTGCTGCTCCAATCCTGGTTGCAGTCTAGTAGACAATGCCTGATTAGAGCGGAGGAAACAACAAAGGTGAGTGATAACATAGCAACAGTTTTTTAATAAAATTGCAGAAGATGTGCATATTGTTTGCATATTATGAATAGGAGAAATGGTCACATTTTTCAGTTGCAATGAACAATGCATAGACCAAATACAGGGTTAGTAAATGCATGAAGTTACAGATATCAATGCCATATGTGTTCCCGTAATGTGATTGCAGGTTTTCCTCTAAACATTGAGTCATGCTCTTATAAACTGGGTAATAGTAGTAACTAATATACAATAATATCTATATTAACATTCCCCCAAAAAAAATCTATTGTAAGATCAAACCATGTAAAATATACGAGAGAGCTATTAGTATATGCTTTTGGTAATGAGTGCCATCTAGTCTAAAACTACAATTTTCAGAATGCTCATATCAATGACAAATCAAACTGCCCTCTTCCTTTTGGGTAAATTCTTTATTAGCCATCCAAAAAACTTGTAGTTCCTTATCAGCCACTC